>PVIY010018207.1:0-48028 GCA_004026745.1 Myrmecophaga tridactyla | reverse complement strand
TGACAGCCAGTGACTTGTGGCTGAATCAGTGATACCTTTAAAAAGAACTCATTATCAGTCTAGTGGACAAAATGTGCATTATAAAATAGTTCAGGATTATAATTTCCAGTGTCAGTGAGCTTGTCTGGATGAGTGTGGTGGATTTGGGATCAGCTGAAGCAGTTTAAAATATTTGATATTTCAGGGGCTTGGCAAATTTAGACAATCAAGAATTCCCTCCATTCTTCTTAGGATGGGCCAGATATTCTTTTCTTAGGTGCGATGCAATTCTGAGTAAATATATATATTTTTAAATTAAGCTGTGTTTCTGTGATTAAGAAGTCATCTTTTGAGGAACATGGGCTCATTTATAAACATCATCCATAGACTTCATTTGAGAATTAGGAATAAATGAAATATTGACTGTGCTATATAGTCATGATTAGCTCTGAAATGTTCTATGTAGGTTTCATGGTGTTGTGACACAACAGTCAAAGTCACATCCTGTGAGAGGTCAGCAAATGGCAAAAAAAAATAATAATAATAAAAAATAAATAAAAAAAAAAACAGAGAGGGAAGAGGTTAGAAGTACAGCATCCTGCTAGCTGACCTAAGGACATTTTTAGACAAACAATCCTAATCACTGACTGCCTGTGGCAGATTATTTACACATCTCTAAGTGTTGGTTATTATGTTGATGCCTGAAATTATTTCAACCATGGAAAGGAGAAACTGTGATACTGTCAGGTTGAAACCTCATTTGAGAGAATCCCACATTCCACAGTGACTAATGACTGGAAATTCAGACTTGATGAGGGGACAGGGAGAAGTGAGGACACAATGAAATAGCATTGGTGCTGGAACATTTTTTCTTTTTCAAAGGAGTCTTTGAAACTGATCACTTGTGATTAACCCCATATAGGCATATCGCAGCCCTGGTTATGGGATTTCAGGTCCTTGATCTGACCACGTACTATATATAGACCTCTAATATCTCCAACAGAAAGTGTTTTTGCTCATAGAAAATTGAAAAGATTCTGGAAATACAGTGAATCATTTTTAAGTTAAGCTTCTTTCTTCTTGTCTTCTTATAGAATAAGCAAAATGAAAAAAAAAAAATGAACCTATTCACATTACCAGTTCCCCCTAAAGTCCTTTTTCCTAGTTTTGGTATATGGCAATGTCAACTGCTCAATTTTTCCACTGTCTTGATGTCTATTAACAGTTTAATATGGATAATTATAAATATTATTGCTCAAGCGAGAAACTTAGGCATCATTCTCAACCCCCTCTGTTTACACACTTTTCAAATCCAATTGGTTACTAATCCCTGTCCATCTGGTCTCATATTTTCCAATAATTGCCTCCTCATCAACCATACGTCTTGGCATTCTGCCACTGCCATAGCCCTTATCACTTTTTATTTGGATTTCTGTGATAGCTTCTTTGGACTCCTTGTCTCCTGCTCTATTCCCCTATAGTTCCTTCTGCACCTTACTGAAGTAGCTAACATTTCAAAACTGCAAACCTAATCATGTCACCTTTTACTTAAAATCTCAGTGGCTTTCTTTAATGTTTAGTGTTAAGTTCAAAGTCATAAAATTGCGTATAAGACTCTTCCCTTTCTCTCCCGCTACTCCCTTCCAAAGTCCCTTATGGGTCAGTCAGTTGGATATATTTGTTATTTTCCAAACTTACAGTGCTTAGAATATCCTCCCCCACTAACCCTTTCCCTCTTATCCTTCCTCGGTTCCACTTCCATCACCCACACATCTAGAAGTCTAACTCTTAGTGGTTCCGTGTGATTCCAGAAGGAACTGACATTTCATTTGTGCTTTTAAAGGAAAAGAAAGAGTTGGAGGAGCATGGCAGGAGTTCCTAGCATATTAAATAGCAGATATTCAAATAAAAGGAGGTGTGAGCTTATGGTGTATCCATAGGTGCTCAAGGACAGGAAACCCTGGGTATAGTATCAAGGATGACATTTGTGCCCCTTATGAATTTCCAAATTCTGAAATATTATCCTGGCAACATAATCTCCTTTTCAAAACTATTAACCCTTGGAGCAGAGAACCACCAAGCCACACTGAGACCTGGATGTGGGGTGATCACCTCGGCTAACTCATAAGCTGAGGGGCTGCTATTTGAATATCATAAAGTCACATTCAGGGGTGTGGTAAGTTTATATATATATATATATATATATATATATATATATATATATATATATATATATATATATATATATATGCTTGAGACATATGTGGAGAATAGGCAGTTTGATAAATTGTCTTAGAGCTTAAAAATATGGTCTGGAATAAGAATATAGATATAAAATTTCTTCTGTCATGCAACCAATATTTATTGATCACAAAATATGTGCTAGATGCTGGAAGTACAATGATAAATAAGAAAAAAATCCATGCCCTCACATGTTTGAACTCTAATAATGGAGACAGAGAAGTAAAGAGGACTTAAAGTGTCTTTCGTTGAGTTTTAAAACTGGGAGGTTAAATGAGAGCTACAGGGCACATATGTAAAGTGAGAAAAGATGACTCACAAAGAAATCCTGGAGGATACTAACTTTGAAGGAGAGTGGTTGTAGATAAAAGAGGGACTCATGACAGAAATTGAAAAGAAGCATCTGTGGAGGTAGAAAGAAAATTGAGAAAGAGTGATATCATAAGTCAAGAAGGGTGAGAGTTTGATGAAGGAAGTAAGAGAGTACTTGAAGGCTGTGGTAAGATTCAGGACGCTCAATGCTGAAAGGCATCCAGTGGATTCAGTAATTACTTGGTAATCAATGATCTTGACAGGAGCAGAGACAGTGAATTGAAGAGATGCAGAAACAGGTTTCAGTTTGAGAAGAAAATGGGAGGTGGAGAACAGATAATAAATGTATGTAAACTGCTCCTTTCGTGAGGGTTGGCTATGGTCAGAAGAAGAGAAATAGAAAAGTCCTTTAAATAAACATTGGATTAGAAAAAAGCCAATGGAGAGGATATATTTATGTATAGGAAAGGAAGTGGCAAATTTATGGGACGATGTTCTCAGGAAGTTAGAGAAAGTGGAATCTAGAGACAGGGTGGGAAGAATTAGTTTGCATTGGAGTATCTCTTCCATCGAAACTGAGAGAAGATGGAGCTCGTAGATTTGAGTACAAAAAGCATGTCTGGAGGAGAGAATACCTACTTTTGAGAATACCTACCGATTGAGAGCCTTTGAGGGCAGTAGGAAGGAGATCTAGAAGAGAATGGTGAAGATTTAGAATGCTGTTAGGAAAGTTGGAAGGGGGTTGCTTAGGAACCCACCAAAGGATTGCCAGATGGTCTTGAGATCCTAGCTGATGTTAGAGACCATTGTTTTGCTGGCATCAGTCTTGTTACTGTGCGATTTTCTCCAGAGTACTTAAGAAGTAGGTTCAGGAGCTGAAAAATCCATAGCTGAAAATATTGATCTAGAGATGATGGCAGGTTGGTTAGGAGAATAAGGAGGTATGTGAATTGAGGGTATTAGCAAAAGGCATAGTCTCCCGAATTTTTCTTCCTCAAAAAGTTTACAATGTCTTTGTCTTTGCTACAACACTTTAACACACTCGTGTGCTCAGATAGAGCTCCTTTTAGCCCTCTAGGGGCAAAACATGGCCAGAGTAGCCAGAGATCCCAGGCTGGTTGCTTCTCGTGGTATAAGCCACCTACTACTTTCAAAATATTAAAATGAAATATTAAATTCAATAACAATATTAAACTAAAATATTATCTTTTTCTATGTGTGTTATATAAAAGGTTGGACAACACTGGTTCAAGTGATTTATCAGATCTCTGTAGATAAGGGATGGGAGTGCTGTCTCAAGGAAGCTTACGCTTAGAGGAAAGAGTTTTTTTCCATAAAGTTGGAACAGTAGAGAAAGATAAATGAGAGAGCAGACAGGAAATGGTGCTGTGGTCAGAGAGGAGGATATTAGAAATAAAGATTTCTGTGATTTTGCCATTCCAAAGATAACAAAGACCTGGGTGTGATCTTTGGTGCAATTAGCTGAGGTGGAGTGGAGAAGAGGAAAGAAGGGGTGATGAATTAAGAGTGAGATTTCGTTTGCAATGTCCACATAGACATTTGAGGTCACCTGGGAAATAACAGTTAAAATTGCTAGGGTCTCTCTTTGTTTTTCCCCTTGGCCCCTCCCTTCTTTCCAACTTCTGGTGGGGATTTAAGTAGGGAATTTACTTTATAGATAGCCATGTACTGAAACTGGAAGAGTATCAGATATTTAGGGATCAGAGATTATTATTTTATCACTTGAACAGTTCCAAGGCTAAAAAGAAGTGTGAAGGTGGTATAATAAGAGTAATGGCTGGACAAAATACACTCAGGGAATGCGCCATAAATTCTGGTTCTTCCAGTTCAGCTTCTATCTGAAGCTGTTATAAAAAAACGAATTCAAATCCTTTTTTCCCACCTCACACATTTCAAGAGCATGTATCTTAGTTTAAAATCCAACTTTCCAAAGCATCTTTGTTTTGGATGATACTGATGAATTCTAATGTCTTCAGCTTTTCTATATAGTTTTCCTATGCAAAATAACTTACATAGCTAATTGGAATTTGTTCACTATAAACTATCCTGAAATAACTCCATTCATAGATATGTCTCAAGATGATTCTAAGTCTATAGTGTGCTCATGAAATGCTTTCTGTAAAGGCCATGCAGTCTGTGACTCTGTGATTAGTCACAGTTATGGTTTCTAATCATGTGGCTTCTAGTTCTCACTTTGTGGACATCAAGAGAAGAGATGTTTGTATATCAAGGATTTCTGCTTCTCTGTTTTATGTTAACTTCCAGGGAAGCCTCAGTTGGAAATTCAGAACCATTCTTTCCACCATTAATCCTGTAGAGAATTCTTTGTCATTCTCTTTTTCTTTCCTTCTTTTTTTTTTTCCTTTCCTTTTCTCTCTTTACCACAACTTTAACTAATTTCATTAAAACCACTTTAGGAGACATTGTGGTCTTTTCTTGTACAGCAGAGTGTTAGGTGCTAGAGTCTGGATAGTGTTATACAAAATTTTAAAGTTATTATCCAAAAACATTATTACAGAAAAGTTCAGTATTTTTATAAAGGCTACATTTTATAGTTCCAGCAGGAACAACGTGGTATAATGTGCTACTAAATTGCTAGTAAAATAGAAATTTCAGGTTATATAATTTTCAGTATATATGCAAATATGTACAGTCTACTGCTTGCTGTGCCAACAAATTGCAGTCATTCAAAATGAAATGTAATCTGCTTCTTTAAAGGATTTGTGGGCATAATTTTCAAATCTGTATTTGTGAGGGATGAACAGTTCAAATATAATGGAAAAGATAACTTGAAAATCTGTTTACAGACATTTGGACAAAACATCCACAGTAGGGGACATGTAAAATTAACTTATTCAGAGTGTGTTCATGTTTAAGATAAGGGGGGAAAAGTGGTTTCTGCTATTAGATCTAGTGTTAAGGTGCAACCACAAAAAGAGAAATAGTTTCAGAAGTTTCATTTTGCTACCTGTGAAAGTAGCAAAAATGAAATGAAAATTTAAATATGTGATGAAAAGTGAACTATCTCTCCAGGGCAGAATTTTCAAAGGGACTTACCCTAAAATCTCTTTACATGTTCAATCTGTAGTGTGAACATTTAATCTCTTTTGCTTAGCTTTGAAATCGTACCCATTTAATCTTCCTTGTGCCATTTTAGAAAGGTATGTACTTTTGAGAAGGCGTCTCAGTCCTCTCCCAAAGCAATGCCAAGGGAGGAGATTAGATCTTTGAATTTATCTTAACAGGAGAGAATCAGAAAGTTTGGCTGGTCTAATTTTAGAGAGATAGGGAAATGCATAATTACCAACCAATTTCTGCCTCTTACTTATGGATTGCTTGAAAGAAATAACTTAGCTCATGCTATTGTTGTAGAGAACTTGAAATTACTGCTATGTATTTGAGTATTTTTAAATGACTTAATTCAGATTCTTATAAATTGAAACTACGGTTGATTCTCTCCCCATCTTGTCTAAAGGTATGAGTTTTCAGAACCTTCCTAATAATCTTGTGATATGCTTGGATTCTTCTGAAAACTTGGAAAACAATGGAGCCAAGAATGTCCAAGGAGGAGAAAAGGTGAGAATTAAAGTATCACATTTCCTATCAAGTCAATTAAATGGATGTCTCTGTGGAAACTATCCCTTTATCATCTTTTAAAAATAGTGTAGAAAAGTCTTTGTTTTATAACTGGTACCTCCTGGTTCTATTTTGACTTGGTAACTTTATTTTTAGTGTAGAAAATTAAATAGACATGATGCCTTTAAAGTAACATTGGGAGATATTGACAAATTATTGTTGTTAATGGTGGACTTTTTCTCTTACTAAAAATTATAAAGTTCACAAGTCTATATCTTAGTAAGCTAGAAGTTTGAGTGGTTCTTTTCTGAACTGATACTACCTAACTAAAGGATTGTTTGAGACTTATTTTTCACAAGCCACCGCTCACTCTCATTTTCACCTACATGTTACTTGCTATATCCAGGATCTCTCAATAGCTCTCTTCACTTTTGAAGTAAAGTCCTGTAAGTCATTAATTTAATTCATTTCATTTGAGTATTTGCTGATGGCTTACATATTCATGAAGTCATTCATGCATCTATTCATTAAAATAAATCAAAAGAATATTGAACAACCTCATAAAGTATTGTGCAGTTCTGGGTGCTTGGAGGATTCATTAATAAATAACACATGGCTCTTTCCTTTAGAAGGCTTGCAGCCTACCAGAAGGTGTAATATGTGTTCACAAATAATTACAGCACTAGAGAGAAAATAGTGCTCTGGGAGAAGGGGGAAGGGGGTATTGTTTAAGGTAGTTCAAAAACAGATGAAATGAAATACTGGGTTAGTATTTCATTTCATTAACTTTTCCATCTCGCAACCAGGAATCATTTCAAATAGAACATTTCAGGGGAAAAACACGCACAACTGGAACTTGTTTAAAACAGATTTTGTTTTTCAAGCATCAAGCATCTCCTGTCTTGACCCCAGACACCTTTGTCTGTTTCTGGGTATTGAAACCCAGATATCTTCCTGCCACCTTCTTTCAGAAGTCAGCTTCCTCTAATATGCACTGGGGGAGGGGTGGAGAAGAAAGTTCACTCTGGAAGTCTTTCTTCCGGCCTCCTCAGGATTTTTCTCCTGTTTTCCCAAGGTTTGCACACCAGGCTGGAAAAGTCCACAGAATTTGCCTTATTGTTCATTTAGAACTACTTGAAAAGGAACTATAAGATAGAAGAAATATTTTAACATGTGACTAATAGGACCTTTCCCAGAGTACTAGGGAGAAGGTACCTAAGTAATTTAGGCCCTTGACAAGGTGAACGAACACATGAGAACTTCCCAAGTTCTAGTTGATTCTACTTCCTGAAGCTCTTATCCCTCTCTGTAGCATCTTCTTCTTTGGTTCTTGCCAAGATAATCTCCAACCACCTCTCTTATGTAAATCTCATTTACAGGGATGCACCTATTTTCCTTCATTTGTTGAGTTTGGAGCATTCACCTGGAGAAGTGCTTTTAGGCACCTTAGGATGGTCAGAGATGCAGTTGAAACCTAAGCCATATTGTTACCCTCTGCTTTTCTAACTCAATGGTCCAAGGTAAGCTGTATTTTTTCCATGCTGGAGTTTCTTTTGGACAGTTGAACCAATGTGAATCATGGATATATTTATTAAACTATAAATGGTAAGTGCAAACATAAACACCTTCTCCCAAGGACAAACAATAATTTTAAGGAACAGCAAGTCTGAAATGAATGAAATATTTCCTTAATAAACAAAGTTATGTTTCCATTGCCACTCAGTGAGTGTATCAGTAAGCTTTTGCTGCCTTACAAACTACATCAAAACCTAGTGGCTTAAACCAACAAATGACTATTTAGCTTATGATTCTGTGAGTCGGTGATTTGGACTCTGCTAGTCTGGTTGTTTTTCTCCTGATATCAGCTGGTCTCACTCATGTGCTTGCAGCCAGCTGGCAGTTCAGCTGAGGCACAGATCAGGATGGCTTTATTTTCATGTTTGATGAAACATCATTAGCTGAGTTGATACGATTGCCAGAGTTAGGCCTCTCACATCATCCAGCAGACTTACTCAGCAGAGTTCATTCACATGGAAGCTGAAGAATTCCAAGCACAGCGAGAAGGCAGGTCCCAAAGTATTAAACACTTTCCACCTTCTGTTTGTGTCACATTTGCTAAACTACCATTGAGCAAAGTTGAGTCACATGGTCAACAAGATTTAAGGGTAAACAAGTAGGCTCCACCTATTGATGGGAAGACCTACAAAGTCATGTCACAAAGCTGTGGATGTAGGGAGGAAAAGATTTTGTAAAAATCAGTAAGAACTTTTATGCAGAGTAGTAATTATTTTTTCCAGCTTAGAACCTATCAGATTGAGAAAGGAAGTACATTATACTTTTTTTTTTTTTTTACATTATACTTTAATGGCTGATCCCTTCCCTAGCTCAAAGAAGATTCCAAGTTGATAGTTCTTGACTTCCTCATATGTCTCTTTCCAAGGATGGGGAAGGGGTAAGATTGGAGGATATAAAGGTGTTAGCTATTTTTTTCCCATTGCTATTGAGGGATCCAACACCAGAGACAGTACGAAAGGCTAAGATCAAATAAAGTGCTGTGATTTTGTCATGCCTTAAATGATGTGTGGGTATGGGAGAATTGAAGTTACTATCTCATGAGTTGAAGTTATGGTCTCATTATGTAAAGCAACTAATTGATTGGGTATTTTTTTCATTTCCTAATATGATTTAAAAAAATTAGATAAGCAATAGACTCATGCTGAGGGCCAGATAAATACATACATAATATAGAAAACTGACACAATTTAAGACATCCCAAAACTTCTTGGATTAAGAAGCTAACTCCTAAAGTACCTATTAACAGATAAATGCGTTTCTTGAGATTGGAGATTGATGAAATTAAATACATAGATAAAGGTAGAGCTTAGTACAATGGAATCCAGTATAGAAAACTTTTTATGAAGGGGGTAGTCAGAAAATGTAAAAATGTTTTACATTAGATTATCCTAAGACATTAGGGAATAGCATGAGGGTGCTGGGGATTCATATGGAGTTTTCAGAAAGAGGAAGATGCTGCAAATGCATATTATTTACTTCACAATTGTGCCTAGTGCCTGTGTGCTCTCACATGACCAAATCCTTCATGCACATTTTCTCCTCATTTGGCATCAAATTTTCCAGAGGTTTTAACACCAAAAACATGTGTCCTTCACAAATAACTGATGACAATAACAGTGAAATAAAAAAATGTTGCCAAATTGCACCCAAACATCTAAACTTCACTAATGTAATGAGAAATTTGGACCGTGATTTTTCTTTTATTTGACAAGCAAGAGGATTTACTGCATTTGTTTCTCACATATTCTAAATTAGATAATGGAAAATTCTGAAGAAAGACTGATGGAGCATTAGCTCTTATTGACAGATAGTTCAATTAATCTTCCCAGTAAGAGCCAGGGGAGGATGGCCAGAATACACACTTGATATATTTGTCTTTCCCTCTACAGGACACCAGTGTTAGACACCCGTAGATGTTGAACTAGTAAGACTTACACCCTTTGTTATGTAGAACAGTTCTCTGTCTTCTCTGTGCTGCTGGTTACATAACTGTACACGTGATGAAAGGACATAGCTCTATACACATACATTTGTGATAAGAAATGCCAATTTCCTGGTTTTTATATTGTATTATAACTACATAAGGTGCAACCTTTGGTGGGAATTGGGTGAAGGGTGCAAAGAACTTGTTTGTACTACTTTTACAACTTTCTGTGAACTTTATAATTATTTCAAAATAAAAACTCAAAAATAAAGGAAAAGAGGTGACAGGTTGATGGAAAAAAAAAAAGAGGCTTTTGAGTTGGAGAGCACAAAATATTTGAGAAAGGCTGGACCCTAAAATAAAAGGGGGCACACAGAGCCTGGAGATGTATAGAGCAATGTACTAACTTAATCTATTGATCACCAAACCCTAGGAGCTTTGTTTCTACTAAGATATTCCACACAGCAGTAACCAGAAAAGAGATGGGGTAGCTATACCAATATCACACAAAATAGACTCTAAATACAAAATGTTGTAAGGGACAAAGGAGGATATTATATACTAATAAAAGGACAATTCACCAAGAAGAAATAATAATCAAAAATATCAATTTCCATATCAAGGTTCCCTAAAGTTCATGAGGTAAACACTAGTAAAACCAAAGGGAGTAAGTAATACTTCTCAAAACAAGTAGTTGGAGACTTGAATTCACCCCTCTCAACTAAAGACAGGACATCCAAACAGAGGATCAGTAGGGAAACAGGGGACCTGAATAATAAGACAAATGAATTAGACCCTAAACCAAACAGACATATATAGAGAATGCATCCCAAAATGGCAGAATATACATCCTTAACAACTGCTCATGGATGATTGCCGAGGATAGACAACATGTTGGGTCAAAAAACAGGCCTCAATAATTTTAAAAAGACTGAAATTATGAAAAAAAAAAGACATGCCCAATATTTTTGTAGATTGTAATCAATCAGATATCACACAGTATATTTCACAGAATTCAACCAAAAAGATAACCAGCAGAATTGAGCAAGGGAAAAAATGAAGTTGGTATGTTAAAAATGAGTAATGTACCAAGGGCATTTTGTGGAGTTTTCAGTGAGAAAGTCACATCCTGTGGGCCTGTTAAGGCCATCTGGGATGGGGTCAAATGCCTATCCTTCTGAAAGAGGGAAGAGTTTATGGAAGAAATGGTATTTCATGAGTTCCTTCTGTGAAAGAAATGGGAGAGTTTGATCATCTGATAGATCACTGAAGGCTCTTTGCTGTTTGGCTATTGTTGGTAGTATTTGCGAATAGCTTGTCATCTTTGTCTTTTTTTTCCTGAGTATCATTATATTGGCATTAAGCTGAAAATGAGTATAATTACATAATTGTAAAAGGCATAAATACAATTGAAATATAATTGAAACTTATTTAGTATGCTTCTCTTCCTTCTACTTCAATATGAATATATACATGTCTCAGGGCTCTTGCTTTCCATTTGTGATATTTCCGTAAAGAGAAGTCCCTCTTTACAGAAAAGTGCCCAGACCACCCTGCCACTGAGGGTTTTTATGTTCTAGGATCTAGTTTCCTCGTCCATTTGTAGGCAGCTCTTGCTTTTATCTTCTCAGCTAAATTAGTTCCTGCATGTTAAAATAGGGGAAGTGGTGAACCGTCCCCACGGAAGGCTTTATTTGGTTTTTAAAAGTGGGTTTGTTACAATCCTGTTGTGGTTTTTATGGGAGACAATTTTAGCACTTTGAGCTGTGTGTTTTCCAGAGGAAGTGTTTGAAGAAGAATTTTTCAAAATGTTGAAGGTTAACATTTCAGCCCTGCGAGTTGTTAAAGGTTAGGATATGTTTGTGATTAGGTTTGAGAGAATTCTTAGGTAATGTGAGTGGCAAGAATTTATAAGGACATTTAACACACTTTCACATTCCTACAACTTACTGTTCAATACACCCTGAAAATTATTTGCATTTCATGTTTTCTTCAACTAGATCCTTTGATGGAAATAGCTCCAAGGGCTCTCCCTTTTGTTGGTGGGTGGCAATTTTACATATAAACAATCACCACAGTGTTACAATAATGAAAGGGGGCACTGATAAATGTCCTGGTCTTTCTTAAATTATGGATCTGTGTGGCTTATATTTCCATATGTGAACATTTTCTCAGCACATATAATATTAGTGCTTGTTTAGAACACAGATGACTGGGATAATGTAGGTATTTATTGGTAAAAGGATTTTAGATTTTAAAAAATCTAAAAAGGTAAGCTGGCTTTTTGACAAAGAGAGAGAAACTAAACTAATACAAAGTTAGTTTTATATTTTGTGGTTGCATTCCTAAAACCATTACTTTTAATTCTGAATTGACGTTTTCTTTCTTACTAAGGGATTAGTTGTTTTGATACCATGTAAAGAATGCATATTGTTTTAGTTTCCTAGGCCCTTAAAGCAGATATCACGAAATGGGTTGGCTTAAACAATGGGAATTTATTAGCTCACAGTTTGAGGCTGAGAAAATGTCCAAATTAAGGCATCATCACGGTGATGCTTGCTTCCCGAAGTCTGGCTGCCGGGGATTCCCGGTTCCTCTGCCACATGGCACATCTGCTGGTCTCTCCCTTCTCTTCTGGATTTCATTACTTTCAGCTACTTGTTCCATGGCTTTATGATCTCTTATAAAGGACGCCATTAACAGGAATAAGATCCATCCTTGATAAGTTGAGCCAAACCTTAACCGAAGTAACCTCGCCAAAAGGTTCTACTTACAATGAGTCCACACCCACAGGAATGGATTAGGTTGAGGAACATATTTTTCTGGGGTATATACAGCTTCAAACCACCACACATGTATGTGACATCCTATCACTGTTGCACTTCCTAGAGCCTGGAAGTTACTCAGTTAATGTGGAACATATTATAGCCAAACAACTCATAGTTCAAGGAAATATTAAATATCCATAAGGCCTAACAATGTCTTTCCAAGGGAATAGACAAGGAAATTGGAAAGAACCTGAAAATGTCAGTGACTGACAATCTTTTCTCAAAGGTCATCCAAAGAGAACCAAAGGGCTCATTACCACACATATTAGCTACTTTTCAGAAATATTATTAATTTGGGAGAAGAAAATTCACGAGTAGAGCTTTTTTTTCATGGACAGATGAATCTTTATTTTAAAAAGCAGCACTTCACATTAATTAAAAGGGACAATAATCAAGTGTTCAAATTGTGAAGAAATAGTTGAAAACCTACAGAGACTCCAAGCTGCAGTCTTCTAACCTTATACTTCATCCAACGGCAAAACTCCACACATTTCAAGTCTCACTTATTTTTGTTTCCTCCTGAGACAGCAGAAGCAATTGCAAACAGGAGACCAAACAGAGGAGAAAGATGCATCTGAGTGGAATGAGCATTGTCACGTAATTGTTAATATGGGTTTCACTTTATGACCGAATGAATTCTTTCAAAAATAAAAAAAGGGGGGGGGGAAGCTGCATGCTTTTAAAAATTCAAATTATTTAGGGATGAAACACTGACTCTGGTGCCATTAACAAGCAATAGGAACCTTTTTTCCTGTGAAGTCAAATACCATCCCCAGCTGAGCATTTGTGCTGCAAACTTTTCAGGAGATGTTGCCTAAACTTTATTGAAAGAAAAGAAAAAAATTAAATATAGACACTGGATTAGTACATTCTGTATTTTCAAGTCCACATTCTTCATCTAAAGCACTGTGTCAGTGAACTTCACCCCCACTCCCGCCCTGAGGCTGCGTGTTTTCAAGTTTACAGTACATGGAACCACTTTTTCTAATTTTTTCCTCACTCAAAGCAGTAGTCCTCTTTTAAGAAGGTGGGAAGAAATTCTAATAGCAGTTATATTATACTTGATAAGCCCTTACTTGGGCTGAATACGATGTTAAGCAATTTACAAATAGTATCTTAATCAAACGTAATAACAATTCACTGAGGTAGATACTGATATCATCCCTACTTTGCAGATGAGCCATTGGAAAATAAGGAAATTCAATAGCCTTCCTGTCATTCTTGAAGCAATAAATGGAAAAGTCAGGTTTTGAACCCAGGCGTTTCCTAAGCTAAACTGTGTGATCTGCTCTATAATATGTTCAAAAGTTGATTTGCATATTTTGGTAGAGAGCATACCATTAGCAGCAATCATTAAGTTTGCTAAAATACTAGAATTGAAACACCATACTCTGCAGAACTCATCATTTTCATTGATTATGCATATGTGCATTCCCTTTACTTTCTCTTAGAATTTCATTTCCTTGCTGGCTTGTACAATAGCTTAATTAAAAAAAATACTTTGTTCCCCCTACCATCTCTTGAAGAACTGTGTAGATTACAAAGTAGAATTTGACCTGCATACAGTTCATTTAAGTAGTTTAAAACATTCTATAGCAATTCAAGCAAGTGGCATGATTTGAGGAGAAGAGGCTATTACAATTAGTTTTGTTTTCTAGAAGCAAAGTGCTGACAAGGTCTCCAGCTCTATAGAGAGTAGGATTAGAACAAGCTCATTATAATACAGGATAATGTTGTGGTTAGAAGACAGAATAACTTGCCCATGAGAATTACAGTAAGGTCACCTACATTTTATTTACTTAGTAGTAATTCTAGGCTTTTGTGGCGAGGGAGGGGGCAGGCTTTTTTCACCTGCTTGATTTTTCACTTCGTGTTGCTTTTACTTCTGTAGCTTCTCCAGCCACCTGGTCTCATTCCGATAGCTCAGCAGATTGCTGCCAGGGCTCCTCCTCAGTTCCTCTTTCTCTTATCTCTCATCTCTCAAAGCAGAACTCAAGATTCAGTATCTGCTTTTCATTTGTGGCATTTTAGTCCACTCTCCCACCTCCTGTGCTATTCCTTTATTTTCAGTTCTATCAGCGATAAAGAATATCGTTTAATAGAGTAACATTTTCATGTTTAATTTTATTTGTATTTCTTTCACGCACAGTCTGCATTTCATTTTTGCCCCACCGCATTAAAAACTCCTCGTAACTAGAATCAAGTGTCTACCTTTGATCCAGCGAAGGACAGTGTTGTGTGCCAGGAGTCATTGTTTGAATTATACTACATTTCAGAAAGCAATCAGACTGCTGCCACCCCTACCCAAGCCCCATTTCTCAGCCTCTCCATTTCTCTGAGTAGTTTTCTATTGTGTTCTATCACTCTCCGAAGTTATAAAGAATTGTTGGACTTCTATTTGACATGGTTGTCTACTTTCTTATGTCCAGCCTGTCAGTAGGAATGGAGTTTCTTCTTCCTTTTCAGTGTTTCTCAAATTCATCCTTTGTCTCCCTTTTCCAGTGTCCCACTTTTGGTCGGATCCTTATGTCAACAGGCCTGATTTGGCCTCATGGTGACATGCCTAAATTAAGTTACCTCTCTTAAAATGCAGCCTGCATGGTATCCCAAAAACACACCTTCCATTGTGTCACACCGCATTAGAAAACCTATAATGCCCTTGGCCCATCTCAGCCTCAAGCTCTTCCATCACGACTGGGTTTACCTAATACAGACAGATGGATATTTTATTGCTTCCTAAATATGTAGTTTACTTTGCCCTGACTGATCTCAACATTGTCTCTCCACATATACTACATTCATTCCTGTCTCTTTGATTAAGTTGTTTGCTGGGGATTGAATGTCTTGGCTAATATCCTTTGCTTACACTCCAATTAGACCATCCTGAATCCTTCATGAAGCATTGTTTAGATAGACTCAATCCCGTACAGAAAATTTGCTTTCCCAAATGCCCATGGCAAAAATATTTATTCAAAAAATTAATTTATAACTGTTAATAAATTATTATATTTCTTTGCTTTACTGAATATTTAGATGGCAATGTCCTCATAGTTTACATATTATTAGATGTTCTAGAAATATTCGGGTTCAGAATTCCATCATATTCCTCATCATCCATAGGCTTTTGTCTCTGTACTTTGAGAACAGGAAAAAGTGGTCAATCTCCAAAGGCTTGAATTTATCCCATGTGCTAAGGGATTCTGGGCATAATGCTAACTCTGAGCTGTCTTTCGTTTTTTCAGATTCTAAAATAAATAGCACTGTTAACAGTGACCCATAGATTCCTCTGTATCAGAAAATATTTAGCAAGTCAGATTTGAGTTTTTTTTTTAAAGCTTCAGCAAGTCATATGCTATGTTCACTACAATCTCAAAAGTAAGACACTCTTCACTTATTTTCTCAAGGAACAGCTTTGGGCAATTAGAATACATCAAAGTGGGTTAAAAAAAATACAGAACCTAACTTTTGTTCCCTCCAGATCACCTGTGGTATATATTCCCGTCGCTGAGGGCTATTAGTCTTGTGGCTTTGTTTCCTGTGCACTAGACAGCCTGGATGATGGGCTGAGGGTGTGACGCTGCTTATTTCCCTTTTGTCACCTCACAGAGCCCTGGTTTGTTTCCTTTATCTAAGACCTTTGTGCTACCTAGCTAAGCCTGGCTTCCTGTCTAATGGCTTTCAGTGTGTCTCCATGGTCCCAGCTCAATTGTGAAAAAAGTCAGCTGAGGCCCTGGAATTCTACTAAGTCTTTAATGATTTCCCCAAACTTCTAATTTACTCTTCAGTGCTGGCAACAGCCAGGTCATGGGAGACATTAGTAGGGCTGACTCAGATATTTAGCATTTAGCACACTCAAAATACCCAGCTTTCTGCTGGTCGAAACTTCATGGGGGTTGGGTGAATAGAAATTCTGGAGCTAAGCATGAGTTTTGGAAGCCAGCAGTCAAGTCACTTGCCACAACCTTCTATTGTGTGCATGTGTTTGGATTTCCCAATGCTCCCTAGTACCTCGTGTTAGTGAGGAAAATGAAGAGTTTGACATCCCTTTGTGGTGATTCTTTGTGGGAATCACTGTGGCTTATTCTAAGGAGGAGTGGGAAGACTGAGGACCTGCGGTTAGCCAGAAGTCCGAAGTGGGGCAAGATGTTGCTGAGCCCAAATCAATATCCGATGATGCTCTGATAATGTAAAAGGAGTAACCTTCCTAGAGGAAATATGGAGGGCCTATTTCCTCTGTGCAGTGGATGTAAACATTCCAATACCAACCAAACCTGGCCTCTGCAAGAGAGATTTCTTTGGTTGGACCTGATGTTGAAAGAGGGAGGCGCATTCTGTCAGAAGGGGCTTTTCAGTTACCTTCTTACCTGAACATCTAAGTGACTGCACATCTCTGAAAGGTGTGGCTGCACGTTCAAGAGACTCAGATGAAACCTGTTGATGTGATGCGATGGGTTTGTACAATTGGGGGTGAACTGTGGACCTTCTGAGAACAGAGCATACTACCTGAGGACAAACGACAAGCCCCTTAGGAGTGAATGCTCTGATGTCTACCACAGACTTTGGAATGGAGGCTTAAGTGCATCTGGGTGCCTTGACTGGGGTCACTATAAATAACTTTTATTTTTGTTTTCTCACCACATGGTTTGCACATGCGAAGAGCAGTGTTATCCAGTAGGATTCTTCTCAGGTTTTCTCATGGAGGCTTGAGTTGAAGAAACTTTGATGCTGTTCCCAGAGTTAACCTGTTTTATATATATATACATTTTTGTGTGTGTGTGTGTGGGTAAGCATTGGGAATCGAACCCAGGTCTCCAGTATGGCAGTAACCTGTTATATTTTAACTATCATTTTTAATGCATTGTATTTGTATTTTTATCAATTTTTGTATTTACACTAGTGTAAAATAAGCAATTACAGTCACTTAGATTCATCCTAGAATTGCAAAAGATTTAGAGACTGTTGTGACAAGAATGGTCATTGGCAGGTCATTCATTTTCTTATACCATACAAATGCTGCCTTCCTTCTATTAGAAATTAATAATTGCATATAAAGTGTGCAGCACATAGCTAAGGCTCAAGAAATGTTCACTGGCACTCTCACTGCTGCTGCAGCTGCTGCTGTTACCTTCTAGCATATGCAGAGTTAAGTGTAAAGTAAGGTTTATTGTTTGGGGAGGGTACTGCTTTTATGTCACTACTCAACTGCATACAAATAGACACAAATAACTTACTAACTGTAAGAAATAGAGATCTAACTAGTATAATCTGAGGAAAACAGCAACAATATTTATTCATGAACCCCATTTATATGAGTCATTTTGAGTCATTGTCAGTACACACTAAAAATTATACTCAGTGATTTTGGTCCCCAATTAAATATGTCTCTACTAAGGCAATATCTCATTAGTTATTTGGTGTTTTACTGTATTATAAAACTTCACAATAAACACTTTTGACATAATGATACCGTATATGTTCTCAACTTGGGAATGAGAGGAAAAGGTCCAGAAATAAAAATCCCACAAGAAGGATGGAGATACTGACAGTATAATCTTAGAATTTTGATGACAGACATGGCCATTTTGGGTGTAAAGTTGAATGCAGATTTTCAGATGACTTGACACTGTACTCGCCCTAAAGGATATTCTGGGAATTCTCTTTCTTAAAGTAGCCACAAAACTTCCCAGGAGATACTGAAATAAGCTGAAAGTCCTTCAACACATTCTGAGGTGCTAGTAGGTACATAACATAAATTTCTATACTTCCCCCACACAAAATAAGCCATCTCTAACCCCTTCGTTTTTCATATTTAAATTAACTCATAAACCCTGTCATGAATATAGAATCAGATAGTAAAAGTACAAACTTTTAAACTTTCAAAGTTTCAAGCATGATACAAGTTGAGTTACTAAGTTTAGGAAAAGAAAGATGTTTACAGAGTATGAATTTAATCTTCTAATAAAACTTAGAAGTCATTATTTACTCTGGCTTCTAGTTTCAGTTCAATATTTTTCAATGAAAAAGTTCATAAAAAGCAAAATGGGAAGTGGTAGCTTGAACATGAAAAAAAATTTTTTTTCACAGTGATGTTTTTACCTTCAGAAAATATTTGCTAAGTAATAAGATTAATTTTCCCCAAATACTCCTCTTCCCAGTTGAACCCTTAGAAATACTGGTGGCTCATGATAGTAACCAGATTTTTAAAAAATGGATTTTGAAAAATGTTTACATAGAAATATATCAGTAGTACTATATCAGTAGAATAATGCCAGGAAGTATTCATTCAGTTTGACAATTATTTACATATTATAACCAGCTTTTTTAAGGGGAACATTGCTTATAGGAATGCCTCAGTATTCAAAGGGTGTGAACTCGGCAGCACATTTCCTTGGTTCAAGTCCTAGCACTGCCATTTACCAGCTGCGTTGTATCAGGCATGTTACAGATCTGTCTGTGCCTCAGTTTACTCATCTTAAAAATGGTAATAAAATGGGACTTAACTCAAAGGGCTGTTAGGAGGAAGAAATTAGGTTATATCTGTAAAGTGCTTAGAACAACTCCTGTCACATAATGAGCACTGTGAAGAGTTAGATATTCTTATCAATGTACATAGGTTGGAAACTAGTTTTCTGGAGGCAGTTTACAACTTTTTTTCAACACTTAAATATCAAAAGACTATATAGGTAGATAGGTAGTACAACTTTTCAGCTTTTCTTGACAAAAAAATACATATATATATATTTGGTGGAATGATAGTTGGCCATAAACCCTCCTGTTCCCAGGCATGCTTCCCTCCTTTGTTCCCAGTCATCTGTCCTTGCAGCCTTGGAGGAGCCTAGCAATTTTCAAGGCCAAGGGCAGGACCTGTGCTGAGGGAGGTTCAGGGGCTGGACGTTTCTTCTCTTCCCTTACCCATTAAAATTAAGGACTTAAAATATATGTGTAAAAATGACAAAGTTTAAAGAAAAGTCAAATGAAGACTAAATCAAATTGTTTCCATGAGATCTGTAGTGAAGTATCTTGAGAATGTCCTTTATTCTAAGCCTTTGCAGCTAACTGAGTTGCAGCATCCTCGCCTTTGGCCCCACCCTGTGGTGGCTCATTCTGCACTTTCTCTGCTCTACTGAGAACAATCAAGATTTTACCCTCAACGTTGCAAACGCATTAACTAACACAGGGTGGTTCTAAGTGACATCTGTCGCCACTCAAATCATTTTTAAGGCTCCCTTTGTTTCTTTACCACGGCTGTACTTAATTAAAATGACACTTATTTTTCAGGTTTTTTTTCTGTAGATAAGACCCGTAAGCCAGCTAGTCAGACTGAAAAAGAATGACTGTGAAAATAAATCCTTTCGGGGAAAACATCAATGTTGAAATGTTTCATTTTTGCACGATTACAGATATTGTTTTAGCCTATGATACTCTGAACATCTAGACTCTATAATGAGAAGTACCTCACTCATAGATTTGACATTACTTAATTTACCTAAACAAATAAGGTGATTTTCAGGCATCTTTCTTGCCATCTGATAAAATGAAAGAAATATTTCAAATATTTGTGGTTACATATGCATTAACACCCTGATGTTAAGGTGGTAACAAAATTCTCAAATCTGTCTAAACTTATATGCATTTTTCTTTATTATATAAATTACAAGATCTTAAGGAGACAACATTTCCTCTAAATCAGTGACAAAATGTCACTCAGCCTTATAAGGCTGACTCATTTTACAGCTTGCTTTGAAAAATGTGTTACAGTGTTTGCATTAAATTACAGATTTAGAAGATACTCCTTATGGCTTTTCTGAATGGCAGGAAATAGATATGATAATAAAATGTTATGCATTTCAGTATATTTTAAGTTGTCAGTTGATCATTTAATGGCAAACTTTTTTTTCTTTATATGTGATTTTCAAATTAAGTTTGAAGTGATCATTTTTATACTGCATGGAATATTTTCACTCCTTCAGTTTACCATAAATTGTATTATTCCTTCATTGTCTCCTTTAGGAAAAACATTTTTGAATTTATATTTTCCATTCTGAAGTATCTCAGGAAACTTCCTTTGGCACATAAAAATGGAAACATATTAGAGTCTCATTAGGGGGCATCATTCCCCCCACCCCCCACATCTCCAGCTCAGAGATGGATATCACCTTTTTATTATTTGTTTATTTTTAAAGCTAAATTAATCTTATCAATTTACATTTTTTAAAAAGTAGTTGATTTTTTAATTTAAATGTAATTCCGCATAGTCTGCTAAGCCTCTTTCTCCTGCTCCCTACCCTGATTGACCCATGGGAGGCCACTGAAATTACTTTCTTCAGGCAAATACAAGTAAATTGAAAATTATCCTCAGTTTGTCATTTGCCTTTTACTTTGCTTATAAGATGCTTTACCCACAGAAGTTTTTAAAAAATATATATGTAATCAAAATTTATCAAGCTTTTCTTTTATGGTTTAGGGTTTTTTTCAGTCATTTACAGAAAGGCTTTCCCCACTCCAAAGTTATAAAGGAATTTGTCTATATATTTTTTCCCAGCACTTTTGTGATTTCACCATTTAAAAAAATCAAATATTATTCTTTTCTTCTCCCTCCCCCTCCCTTCTCTCCTTCTCTCTTTCTTTCCTGTCCTTCAGCCACTTCCTCTTTCTTCTTTCCCTTCCCCACCCCTTCTCATTCTCTTCCTTCTCCTTTGCCTTCTCTTTCAGAAGAAATTATAGGAAAATATCCTTCTGCTCTTGGGGTCAGAAAGCCTTCCTCAGCAAGACACGTAAAGCAAAATCTACCCGTGAAAAGAATGACAATTTGATTTCATCAAAATTGAAGATAAGTGCACATCAGAAGATACCGTATATAAAATGAAAAGATAAGCAGTGACACCAGAGAAAATAACAGCCTCACATAAAGGAAACAATAGGGTGATTTCTAAAAAGTAAAATGAACTCCTAAAGAAATCAGCATGAAAAAACCTAACCATATAGAAGAAAATGGGCAAAGGTTTTAAACAGTGAAACTTCACAGAAGAGGAAGTCCAAAATGGTCAATTAATACATGAGAATATGTTTAAACCCCAAATAATCAGAGAAATGCAAACTAAATAACAAGATGTCATGTTTTCTAGTTATTTGATTTCCAAAAGTTAAAAAGTCTGAAAGCGTAAAATCCTGGGGAATCAGATAACCACATAGATACTGATAACTGGAGTATGAATATTAAAATTTCTTTAGCGACATTTGGTAACATCTAAACCTTTACTGTATTTGGAATTTGCCTTGATATATGGCATGGAGTATGGCTTTAATGTAATTTTTTTTTCAGAAGTTTACCAAGCTGTTCTAACACCATTTATTAAATAGTTCCTCTTTTTCCTACTCACTTGACATGCCATATACTAAATTCACATATATGTTTGGGTCAATTTCTGAGTTTATTGATATGTTCATTGATCTATTTGTGTGTCACTACCACAATGATTTATTTATTAAAGCTTCATATGATATGATATAATATCTTGTAGAGATTACTCTTTTCTTTTTTTCATGATTTTTATTCTTCTAGGTCGTATTTTTCTGGTGAATGATTTTTAAAATATTTTTTTCTTATACTGCCTTTGTGTTGATTTTGTACTTATCTCTCTTCTGTCAATTTAGTTACTATTAAATGAGTTGGGTTTTCCTGCATCAGCTCTTTTCTAGAGGTGCCAGCTGAGGAGCTCAAGGAGTAGTCCACACTCAGAATATTTTCCTTGTCCACTGTCACAAGCAGACTGCTACCTGTGAAAATGCCTCATCAGTATGATTCTTCTCAGAGCCCTGAATCTTCTGCAACTTTTAACTATTTATTTTAAAACAATTTTAAATTGGAAAATACATATATGAAAGAAGCAATACTTTTTAAAGTACATTTTAACAAGTAGTTACAGAACAGATTTCAAAGTTTGGTATGGGTTACCTTTCCATATTTTCAGGTTTTTCCTTCTAGCTGCTCTAAAATACTAGAAGCTAAAAGAAATATCATTATAGTGATTCAGCAGTCTTACTTCCTTGTTAAATCCTGTCTTCTCTGTTATAATTCCTTCTTCTCCTTTGATACTGCTTCTAATCTAGAGGGGTCTTTGGTCTATGCCCATTCTAACTTTTTCATGTTGAAAAGGGGTGTCAACAATGTAGAGTAGGGGGATGGAATCAGTTGATATTCTTGGGGAAGCTGGATTTCAGGACTTGTCTGGCCTAGGAACCTCTTTGCAATACCTCAACTAATGTCATTCTCATTAATTCTAAAGGACACCTAGGAGTCTGAGACTCTCCGAAGTTTCATGTCCTAAGTTTAATCAACTCTTAATCACACAAAGGATATTAAGCATCCTTTGCTTGACACAGTTTACACACCCTTTTTTGCAAAAAAGGATTATAGTTTTGGACTTCAGAATGGGTCCCTCATTTTTAGAAGATTCTATTTTTGCTGGCGCTTTTTGGGATCCACTGGAATACTTTCTGCAATTCTACTCTGTTAAATTTTGCCCTATCTTAATTGTTGTTGTTATTTTCTGGCAATTCATATTTGTGTTCCTGGATGTCGAGGCTGCATGTCTCCTAGATTCTTTGAACATGATTTTGTTTCATTTTGGTTTTTATTCTTGTTGGTTTTAAATAATTTCTTGTAAAACAGAGCAGGAGGATTCCTAAGCTTGGCAGCCACGTTCTCACCAGAAATACTGGTGCTCTTTCTCATATGCCCACTCACCTAATGTAGATGTGATTGCAGTTCTCATTATGAAATGCCATTGTGCGTAACAAGCCACTGTGGGCTTTGCCCACGCCTGAAAAGTCTGTCAGAAAACCATACTGCTGACTTCCCTCTTTTCACTTAATTTAGACTTATCCTTAAGGTCCATTTTAAACATCATTTCTTTCTAGAAACTTCCCCTCACACCTTCAGTCCTTGCAATCCTCCTCTGTACTTAGATCTTACCCTGTGATCCTTAAACCACAATTATCTGTTTACTTGTCCCTAGAGCTTATTTCAGAAACTATTTTCACTAGATGCTTCTATGAAATGCATTGTGAAAACAGTGTGGTGTGATGAAATGAGTTTGGTAAATGGTGCATGTTATATTCTGAGTCTCAGAGAGTAACAAGTTACATTTATATATTAAAGGTTTCAAGAAGTTCTAAGCAAAAGCACTTGCGAATATATTGATGAAATCCAGAATGTCCCCAAAGTAGTTGTTTATGAAGCTTCCATTTGTGTCTGATGTATGTGAATGTGTTCTGGTGGGTTACACTAGAGGGTGTGTCTCCTATGGCAGCATTTCCAATATTGGCATCCTGCCAGCACATGGGCGCTCTATGCTTGTTAAATGACTTAATCTGTAATCTCTTGTCTTTACTTTCCAAGATCTTAGTTCTCTAGAGACAATGTTTTGTAAGCTGTCTTCATATAAAAGGATCATAATTGCATAAATTCTGGAAGTCTCTGCAGGTCAGCCGCAAATAAATAGAGTTGATTCCAATGACTGATGCTATTTTTGAGGCATGGGGACATTTGCCAAGCAAAATGCATCAGAGGAGGTGACCAGGTTGTTTAAGGGACTTAGAAAACTTATATAGGAAGTGGTGGGAAGTACTGTATATGTTTAGTTTGGAGAAGAGAATGCTAAGAGGAAAATTCTGTCCTCAAATATTTGAACAATAACTAAGCTATCCTTTTTCCAACCAAAACTTCCATACTGCAGTGAAGAAAACACATAATTATTACAGCATAATGACATAGAATCTAGTTAGTGTCCTCTGGGTTAGAGAAAAGGGCGTGACTTAACTGGACTGAGAGGGATGGCTGATGGGGCAGTCAGAGAGACCCCTAAGGACGCAACATTTGTGATGCTTTCAGAATAAACATGTGCCGAGTGTTCCATAACACAACACAATCTACCTTTGAAGAAAAATCTGGGTGAAAATTGAGAGTAATGCTCTTTAATGGCAAACTGTCATGTCTGGACAAGAGAGTTTTTTTCCTTTCACTTGTTCTATATTGACCAGTTTTGGTTGTGGCATAACGTAGCCTGCGGTGGCTGAATTGCATGAAGTGATTCCCAAATTCCTGACTTAGAAGTGAGACATTGAAACAATTCTGCTGATTCTATTTATGATTATCTATACTTGGTGATGGATTTTTTTTAGCGGTGCAAAATCCTGTGGGCTTTAAAAAAGTGTTATTAGGTGGCTCAGCATATGACTGAAACATTTGTAGTTTACATTGCAACATCTTGACTTTATGAATGGATTATTCTGTGAAATAAATGAATTCAAAATTTCTCTCTACTCCTAGATTACTAGAGTTCTGTATCATCAGAAAGGCCGAAATATATTTATAAGATAGTCAATTATTTGCCCAGTCACTGGGGACAGAGATTATTTCATTAATCAGAATTAAAATACAAGTGATTCTAATTAGATTTTTATTAGAAAAAGGAGTTAAATTTCATACTTCTAAAAATACTTTTGCCTATTGAACTCTTTTAATTTTTTAAAATTTTGTTTTTAAGATTCCAAAGAAATGGATTCATACTGAGCTGACAGATTTCACTTGTTGTTTTGGCATTTTTATTGCATAAAGTACATAGTTATTCATTTTTTTAAATCCAGAAAATAATTGTTGTTAAATACTTGAAAAAGTTGGTTACCAAATGCAATTGTGGATTATGCGTCTCTGAAGATGTTTAAAAATACATTGTTATCCGTCTGGGCAAGTTGAGAGCTGGTCTGCTTGACGCTGGAGAGGAATTGGTTGACCATTCACTCAGTCATTCATGAAATATTTTTTGGATAACTACTAGTTACAAGACACTGGGCGTTCTCATCATTTTTAAGATTTTATATACATGTATACAAAAAAGGGACAAATTCCTTAAGTCTTTGTTGAACAAGCTACTTTAGAAGGTAGCCCAATTTTGGAGAAAGGGTATAATGGGTTTGGAGTCAGAAATATTTGGGTTTGAATCTTGGGTTGGTCTACTCTGTCATTTTTAGCAATTTATTCAATATTTTAGCTTTGAGTATTAAACAAGATAATCACAGAAAGAACTTATAACAATGTCTGGAACATAAGGCATTCAAAATAGCCACCACTAGAGGCTTACAAATAGATATAACTAATATAAGTATTAGTTTTTGGCTCTTTTTTTGGTAATGGTCTCAGTTTCATCTGGCTAATTTCCAAGGCTATTTTGAAAGCATTAGGGAATGTTGACCAATAAATAATATAATATAAATACCATGTTTCATTATTATTTATATTTAAATAGTTTAGAGTAGACATTCATAATTGTTTTCATACCTAAAAAGGTAGTTCTTCTGAGTATAAGCAAAGATTGCTTTTTTGATATTAGTGAAGGAAGCTATTAATAGCATTAAATTCCATTTAAACTTATGTTTGTAAAGTTTTATGTAAATTCAAATGGTTCTAATAATTTTATTTTCTGCCTATTATGTGAGCAAAAAAAGAAATGTAAGTAAATTTAATACTCTTTTTACTTTCTCTAGGGTTTTCCATGACTTGCAAAACCTATCCAATTAATTTCCCAAAATGTAAGATTTACCTCCTCTTCATTAAACTTGAAGACAACTCTTTTTCATACGTATTAGGAGTTCACATCTTCATATTTCTTACATGCTCAGTTTCTGACATTTTGTACATTATTTTTTTGTCTTTCACCTTTTACCTTGTGCCAGAAAAATTATCAATAAAGTATAAATGTACTTTAGTCACATATGTCTCTTTCCTTCCCGTTGATAATAGAGATAAGATCAGGAAATTATTTCTAGACCTACATTCTTTTGTCTGTTAAGAGTCTAGGGCAGAATCAGACCAGGGTTTGAAGTGGTCTGAAAAAAAATCTTGGCTCATTTGAAGCCTCGTCTTTCCCAAACTATAGAGTCTTAATATAAATTGTAGAGATTCGATTATTGAAAATAAATCTGGGTCTACTCTACTGTTGATCTAGATTTTTCCAGAATCCTAAAAACATCTTCAGAGAATCCAATCCCTTAACCGAATATTCCTTGACCTAAAACCATAGTCTTTGTACTGGTGAATTATCTTCAATTGTTTACATCTCCAAAGACCTCTTTTGACCGAACAGAAGTGACCCAAAATGGTCATTACGGTCCATTCTCTGTGATTTTGGTGGATTAGTGTGGAATGGTTTAGTTTTGCACTTTCCGTTGGTAATATCTGCTTTTCTTGTATGCTTTAGTTATATAGAAAAGATCCTTAGAGGATGTTAAATGTCCTTATTCCTTTCCTGGATATTCTTTACAGTATATTTTCAAACTTCCTCACTAATTAAATTCTTCCTTTTCCTTTTCCTGTTTAAGAATTTCATTGTGTTATGCAAAATGAAGGCCCAGATTTCAGGGAAACGGGCCACATTTTCGTTTATTTCTTGAATTGTCAAAATAGGAAGTGAGTCCACCCAATAAGGAAAGAAACATACATGAAATCTGTGCTCCTTTTGAAAATGTTGGCAGTCAAATTCAGTACTAAGTAGATGTTGGAGGTGATGGAAAGGAGGAAAAGAGAGCAGAATACACTAGACTATTATTTGTATGATGATGTTTGAACTTTGCAAAATTTTGATCCATGTTTTCTAAGTGACGATAAAAGCCTAGACATTTTATCAGTTTCATGGCCCATTTGATTAATTCACAACTGAAATGTATTGAAAACATAACAGTTAGGCCTGATCACTTTTACACCCCATAATTACAGCCTAGTGTGCTTCCCGCTGTACCGAATGTGTTTACATAACCGAGTAACTTTGGATGATTCCAAATAGTTTTCTCCAAATAGTCTAAGGTTTCACCATCGCTGGTCATAATTGTGTTTCTTTATAATTTTTATCATTCATTTTATCGGAAAATTAGCCATCAAAATGCCATGCCTAAGAAAGTTTAAAATTTTAGGATCTGAATAATAATTTTTCTCACATTTTAATGGATGTTCTTTAGAAAGAAATCACCATGTGTCAATCAGAATATGCCTGTAGGGTAACTTGCTTAAATTTAGTTTTGAGAAACAGAACTGACATGTTGTCAATTTAATAGTAAGTTGCATTTCAGCCTTAATAAAATTAGTAAAAGGCAAGTGAAGTTTATTTTGGTATATGATACATTAACCATATCTTATATTCAAAATAAAATTTGTTTGTAAAATTAGTTGTCTCCACACATGCCGCTGCTCAAAGTTATCTGTAATAGACTTTCTAGCCTGAATGATTTGCTTTTAGACTATTTTCCTTTAATCATTATTATTTTAAACTCTAAATCTTAATAAAATTTTAAATGATCTTTTATTATTCTTAGCAATAAAAACAGTGTTTTATGAGAATTTACTATTTATCAGTGCTAATTTCAAGCTTTACGTGGATCATCTCCTTAGGCCCTGTGAATCCAGTAATAACACTATCTCCATTTTACATTTGAGAAAAATGGAAACATAGAGAAGTTATGTAATTTAAACAAAGTTATGTGGATGAAAAAAAGTTATGTGGACCGTGGTGAGTTTAGACTGAAACTCAAATCAGTCCAAGTCAACATTCTTATTCATGATCTTACTAAATTCCAAATGAGTAGTAGGGCTCATATTTCTTTTAATAATGGTAATTTAAAATTTGAATGCATTATTATTCATAGTTTTTGATGAATAGCTTAAGAAAATTATTTTGATTTGAGAAAAAATTTTAAAAGGTTTGAAGGCTTTTGAAGCTAGTTCTCATTTTTTAAAATATAAAATGTGAGAACACACTGGTACTCAGCATCAAGGGACTGAGAAAACCTTGCCCAAAAGGGGGAAGAGAGAAATGAGACAAAATAAAGTGTCAGGGCGGGCCACGGTGGCTTAGTGGCAGAGTTCTCTCCTGCCATGCTGGAGACCTGGGTTCAGTTCCTGGTGCCTGCCCATGTTGAAAAAAAAGTCAGTGGCTGAGAGATTCAAACAGAGATGAGAGGTTATCATGGAATTTATTCTTGTGCACTATATAGATATCCCCTTTTCAATTTATGTTGTCTAAAGGGAAGTACCTGAAACTGTAGGGCTGTGTTGCATGAAACTGTAGAGCTGTGTTGCAGTAGCCTTGTTTCTTGAAGATGATTGTATAGACACAGCTTTTACAATGAAAAAAATTTTTTTTGTCAACACACACAATGTGATTTCGAGAGAAGTAGCCAAATGACCATTATCCTTAGAAACCTGTTTCTGCTTAAAATGACTACATGTTTGAAATGTGAGTAAAAATATTTTTGAGGCAAGGTGCTTTTCAGTCCTTTTTCCTAAAACCAGAGGACAGTGAATTTTATCTCACAGATTTGGTGATGTATCAATTTGGGTCCAAGCAGGAGAGTGGAACCATGTAGCGATTTGAATAGGAAAAATTTTAGTATAAAGAGCGATGACCTTAACGAGAAATTGAGGTAATGAGAGATTGTTTAATAATAGGTAAAGATAACTCTCAAAAATAAAGGAATAGAGGGTATAAGGAGGAACTACTGTGCCTAGGGCTGAGATAGAGCAGCCAGGGTCCAAGGAAGAGGCCCCGGAGGGCTGAAATCTGGACCTTGTTGGAAAGGGCTTGGCTGTGACTCACTGAAATAGCAGCAAGGTTGCTTTAGTGTAGTGCAGACAGAGCTTGCACAAAATCCGAACTTGGGAGCTTAGTTGAAATTTGCCTGATAGGAAGTTGTTCATGGGGAGGTATCTCATCAGAGACACTCTACTGTAAAATCATCACAGGAGGGCTCCAGGGGATGTTGCTGGCTGCTGGCTGCTGGGGGGTGCATTCCAGGAACCAGGTGCTGGAGAAGGTGTACGTGCTTCAGGTGTGTGTACTGAGGAAGCTGATGGTAATACTGGGGATGGGCCCTGAAGAAGTATGTGTTGCATGAGCTTGGTGAATAAGCTACTGAAACAATGAAGAAAGACCCTTTCCTCTTGCAGTGTTTCTCCAACACCCTGTACTGACAAAGCTTACCATGATGTCAGGTGGCAACGAAAAAGTATTTTTAAAAGCCCAGGTCTATATTCACAAAGGCAGTGAAGGATGAATTTGGAGCCAAGAGGGAATTAATTGATAACTGCACAGGTGGTTATAACCAGAAATGCTTGCCTTATGAGTGCAATTTTTTGAAGTCTGGTGAAGAGAGAATTTATGAGGAGGTACAGTGTGGGAATGAGCTTTAGCCCTTCTCTGCAGAAACCAAAGGCACTGCTGACTGTGCTATTTTGGCATGCCACCTGACCACCTTTCCACTCTGCCGCTTCACATGAACAAGATTGTTTTCTCTGTTTTTCAGCAACCAGCCTCTGTCATGCCTCTAGCTCTCAGTATTTTCACCTCTTTACTACTAATTTTATTCCCAACTTGCTTCCTCCCCAGTCACCCATGTCTCTTTCCAATGTCCGCTCTGGTGGCATCTGGAGCAGATGGGTAGCTTTTATCACTCACCTACATCTCCTACCCACCTCTCCCCCCCCCAGCAAAGTAACAGAACACAAACTAGTTTTCCATACCTTGTTCATATGTTATCTATTTAGCCAGTCCTGCAAAAAAAAAAAAATTGAAAAGCATAAACAGAACATATAAAAGGTAAAATAGCCATTCATGAACTGGTCTGACTGACATGTCTGTTTTTAAAAGTAAGGCTAACTGTAAAAAGGAATGACATCCTGATACATGTGAAAACACGGATGAACCCTGAAGATGTCATGTTGGGTGAAATAAGCCAGACACGGAAGGACGAACATTGTATTATCTCACTGTTTTGAAGCAATTAGAATAAGCAAACTCACAGAGTCAGAATCTAGACTCTAGGTTACCAGGGGACAGGGTGGGAATAGGGAATGGGAAGTTAAATCTAAAGATGTACAGGGTTCCTATTTGGTCTGATGGAAATGCTTTGGTGATGGAGGGTGGAATGGTAGCACAGGACAGTGAATGCAGTTAACCACACTGAAATATACATCTGAATGTGATTAAAAGGGGAAATATTAGATTGAATATATGGTAACAAGAAATTTTTAAAAAAAAATCCATGGAACTGCACTACACAGTGAATCCTAAGTTAAACCATAAACTTTAATTAATAGTACAATTATAGAAATGTGCTGTCATCAGTTATAACAAATGTTCTGCACCAATGCAAGGTGTTCCTGGTGGAGTGGTATATGAGAATTCTGTATTTTATGTATGATTGTTCTGTAAACCCACAACTTTTCTAATTAAAAAAAAGTAAGGCTGATAGTGTGGGAGTAGGTATGGCTGGGACGATTATGATTCCACACTGCTAGAAAAATTGGAATCTATCAGTTTATTCCATCAGACATATGTTTAGTCCATTTGTATAGTAAGCCCCTTTGTAGGTATTATTTGCAGGACATCCCTCCTTGGATAGGGTTTTATTTATTAATTTCCTAAATTATAAATGTAATATTTTGTTATTACAGGTCAATTAAAAACAAAAGCAAGGTGAATGAAGGAAAAGAGAGCAATTTACCACCTTCTGTGAGATCGTCAATCATACAATGTGATGCATATCATACCAAACATTTTTTGCAAATGTTTGCATGCATGATCTTGCAAACATATATTTATCTTAGTATAACATACTATATTAAATACACATATATTTCTTTTTTTTTACAAAAACAAGATCAAGGACATTTCACAAGGACATAATAAGCAGATGTAGCGTGCTCTTTTAACAGCTGCACCATATTCCATATTGTGGATGCATTTACCTCCTGCTGATGATATTTAGGCTATCTCCAAATTATTGCCACTCCAAGCAATATACAGTAGGATGTTTTGAGGCTAAAATTTTAATTTAAAATATGTACATATATAGTGCCAAATATACATATATAGTGCTAAAAATGGCCAAGTGTCATAAAAAAGGATAAGTTAGTGCTACTATAAGAAGAAAAAGAAAAACTTGAAGACAAATTGGATTTTTAGGAGAGAAAATATAGAATGCTAAGCAATTCAGTAGCTTTTAGCCTAAAATTTTCAAAATTAAGTAGCTCTTCATATTTTATTTCACCATGTGACGTGCATTCAAGTTGGATGAATGTGGCAGACACTGCATTTATACTTGCTGCAAAATTACCCAGTGGCAATTCTGAATTTAGCAGATTTCATTTATATTAGTAACTTTCTATTGTTTGTATGAATTAGTTGATATTTATCTTCTTAAGTATCATAGCCTTTTCTATGATTGAAGCTCAGCCTATAGCTACTGTTTGTTTTTAATTGGTCATTTAATAAAAATTTAAGCTATTAGTCTGCTCTTTCATGGACTATTTCGTGGCTTTAGATAATGATGTTTTCTTTTTCCTTATTCTAATTAGATCAACTCAAGGCACTTAGGCTTAAATAATATTAACGAAGGTATATTTGGACTGATATAAATGGAATAGATATTGATATGTGCAAATTGGCTAACTATATTTCCAACATCCATTTATTTCTATATCTGGCCTACAATATGGGAACAGATATAGCAGTAATTATCCTAAATGTTTAAAAAAGTTGCATTATATTGGAGCAGTGTCTGGTAAAACTGGAGGAGAAAATGCAATTGCCATCGATTGATATAATCACCACTTTGAAAATGTAATCAAAAATCAAAAAAGAAAAACTCTGCTTTTGTCAAGGACATTCACCTTTATTATTATAAACAGCCTTAAAAAAAAGTGAATTCTTGAAAAAAATGAAGCAACAAGAATTATAAAACATGGCATGTACACCAGTGGTTAAAAATATAGCAACTGAATCTTGGATATACATTGGACTAAAGTTTTACTGAGCAAATTTTTTTAGCAAACTAATTTTTCTTAAACCTCATGAGGAGTAGGGTGAAGGTGGATAGCTTTATGGAACAAACATATAATGTTTGCTTTTTTCAATGTAAAAAGACACAATATAGTCATTTACAGGGCTATGGATGGGTTCCTATAAGCCTCAAACTTAATCATGTACATACTTGAAAGCAAGAATATTGAGCTTCCTAGAGTATTTTAAAGCTCTTCTCCTTGCTTCTGATATTTATTTACAGTGGTGTTTTGATGCATTTTTCCTTTTTATATCTTTCGGTAAACTCTTGTGAACAATTTTCATGTCCTAAATACTATATGGTGTAGGCTTGCATGGCTCACTCTAAATTTGCAAATTAATATTAATGAATGAATGAAAACTTTCAAATCAATATTATTTGAAGCTAAATAAAATATTAGTTGATTTATTGATTTAAAAAGTATGATTTTTTCCTGTGCTATTCATCAGTATCTACTTTGTTCAAATCACATCATTTCTTTGACCTGTAGTTACTCGTGTATAAATTTTGGACCCCTAGCAGTCAAAATGGCAGACTAAGATGATGTTGGAAAAAACATCCCTTCCTTACAAATACATAAAATGACAAGAAAACTATTAAAATTCCTTAGCTATGTAAAATTACATATCTGAATTTCAAAACAAGAAATTTAAATCTCCAGGTCCAGCAGGAACAAATGATGGTGGGTAGGAATTGGAACTGTGTTGTCACAGTTAAGGTAATGCCTTAGGCTCTGGGACTTGAATGACATACAGCAACAAGATTCAAGAGTCCATGCCCTGTATAGGAGGGGCTAGTTTTCAGATCTTTGGTTAAAACTGGGAACTGAGAACATTTAGTCTCGTTGGAAACACTCTTGCTTCCTATCTTATGAAAAGGTATATATTAGGGTTACTTATCTTGGATCATGTATGGAACAGAAATATTGAACTTTTATGCTCCATGAGGAAACTCTGAGTCAAGAAACTAATGTGACATCTGGTGTGATGGTTAGGTTCATGAGTCAACGTGGCCAGGTGATGGTGTCGAGTTGTCTGGTCAAGCAAGCACTGACCTAACTGGTACTGCAAGGACATTTTGTGGATATAAGTCATCAGTCAGTTCATTGCATCTGTGGCTGATTACATCTATGCTCAACTAAGGAGAGGTCTACTGCAATGAGAGAGGTTTAATCCAATCAGGTGAAGGCTTTTAAGGCAGAGGTGATGACTTCAGCAGTCAGATGAGAGAACTTTCATCTCTACTTCAACCAGGCATCCTCTCCTGGAAAATTCATCGAAAACCTTCATCAGATTTGCCAGCTTGTGGCATGCCGTATGGAATTTGGACTCCTGCCTTGCCACAGTTGGGTGAGATACTTTTATAAAATCTCATACTACTTACAGGTATCTCCTATTGGTTCTGTTTCCCTAGAGAACCTGGATTAATACATCTGATTTGAAATTAGTGAATACCATATGCTCCCTACCAGAGGTAACCACAAAATTGTCCCCAAGAAAATGCCTTCTGAATAAAAGGTAATGTGGTATGTCTATAAAAGACAATTACTACAGGGATTTGTTCTTCCACTCGTGAAAGGGAAATTTCCATATGACTTGACCTGTGGCTGAAAACAACCAGAAAACTGGAAAGCTACCTGAATTAGCTTTTGGTCTGGAGGTAATATCCAGACTGTAGTGAAGGGATAGGAAATGCAAGCAGAGTCTAGTGGTCTCAATGGGTTGAAGAGATAGAAACCAGAGACTGGAATCTAATCTGGCTAGAATTTGCTAGGCAGATTTCTTAAGAGGACATTACTATACAGAGAAAGAACTTCAGATCTGTTATAGGGGTCCTTTGCATCTTTGGCTGAATAGAAATCTGTGTACGTGAACTCTTATCAGGTGAAGTAAAGAAAAACTTCCCCCCAAACCACAAATTAATTAAGAACAGTATGCTGAACAACTTCCAAACCTTATTCAGGGCATGTGTTTATTTGAGTTCCTACTCTTTAGAGTAGAGATACTCCATTCATGGAACATTCAATAGAGACCACAGAAGTGTCATGCCTTAGTATTGGGGCTAATGCAACCCCAGAATAAAGGTCACTCTAGATCTACTCTTTAAAAAACTTAAAAATAAGCCTGAAAAATATCATGCTACTCTCCAAGTAACTTAAATGCCTGCCAGAAAAATTCCAACATCCCTTGAAGTAATGTAATGAAATACATTCCTCAACAGTATAGAATTCATAATGTCAGTCTTCTAATGAAGAATTGCTAGACATTTGAAGTAAGCAGGAAGATATGATTTTTAATCAGGAGCAAAATCTGCATACAAAGAAATGACATCTGAGTACTAAAGGGTGAAAAAAAAAAAAACCCTGTGGATTTAGAATTATATATCCAGTGGAAATATTTCTCAAAAATGAAGATGAGGTTTACAGTTGACCTGGAAATACTGGTATCAGACACTCCAGGATGGCTTTTCCCCATGGAATCTTTGAATAACTAGGAAAAATTGGCAGAGACAATTTCCTCGAAACCCCAGAAAATAGTTAAAGGCTTGCAGTAACTAGGCAAGTTCCAAATCAAGAAAACACAGCTAAAAAGTGATAGGAGGCGCTCACACTGCCCTTGCCGGCCCCTCCCACAGCCCCTCTTCAGCTCATTGTGCAGCCAGCCTGTGACTCTGTTGTGGGCCCCTGATCATGAACCTGAGGGAGCAGAGTCATCCCAGTGCACATATGGGGGTGTCTGTGTGTCTGGGCCAAACTATCCAGTGCCATCCTGAAAGACTGATACAAGAAACACCTCTCTGGCTTGCCTTGCCAGAAACTGTCCTGAAGGCAGAAGCAGCTAGCAGACAGCTAAAGCAGTTTATTAAGCAATTAAGTCAAAGCAGCCTAGGGCAAAGGTTTGCTAGTTACTAGGATGCAAAATAGAGCTCCCAGGAGGGAATGCCAATGTATATTTCCTAGGGAATGGAGGGGACATTTGGAGTCCTGTAAATGGAAGAATTCCTAAAGTCACAAGTGAGCAGGAGCCCAGGACAAGAGGCAGACTCAGAAAAGATGAAAGGACTCTGCACTTCACATTCACCTCAGACAGATCATCTAAATTTTTTTCTTTTTTACTTTTTTGCTAGAATTTTATTCAGATATTACAAAATACATGTAAGATTTTATATATATATTTAAAAAGGGATGGGGGGGATGGAAGGCAGCTATAAAGAGTAGGAGTTGTCTCCAAGTTACAAAAAATACCAGGCTAATTTTATACTATATTTTAACCTTTCCAAGGCAATGAAATAGCTCAGATGGGCAAGGGGAATGTTTTAAAAAAAATGAGAAAAGCAGAAGCCATGATGAGGTAAACAGATAAGGGGAAAATACTTCATCTTGCTTCAATTAAATTTTAATGCTTCTAGAAAAAAATAAAGGATCACCAACACCAAGCTGAACATCGTGTCAAGGAAAACAAAACAAAATGAGAAGTTTAAGGGTGCTGGACTGCCCCCATGGCTGCCAGAGCAACTTGGACAGAAAGCTAAAATGGAAATGAGCGCTACTAGAGAAGGTTGTGCTGTGAAGGTTTCTTTAGTTTCTCCCTGACATGACCTACAGCAAAGTTAAATTTTTCAAGGTTTTTTCCTTTTGTATTACCCAAAGACTGCTTCCAGAAGCAACACAGCAAACCCAAACGAAACATACATGTGACATGAAGGTATTAAACCTTCCAGCCCACGGACCTTCAGTGCCAGGTCCACAGAATTATTTAAAGGGAAGAAAAACATTGCGCTGGCTTGTATTAGATTTGAAGAAACTTGCCAACATCATCACCTAGAGCCCCCTGCTGCAGACCTCCTGCTGCTGTTTGGCATCCTCTGAACATAAGCCTCTAGCTACTTCTGAGCCGAGAATGAGAGAGAAATCAAATATGACTTGGTATGTAGTTAGCTTTGTTTTATTTTACAACCTTTTTGGCCTTACATCACAGAAAAACATATTAGGTTATTGATTAGCTCCAAGGTAAAAATTTCAAGGGGTAGAGCTTCCTGGATCAAAATTAGAGGCAGAGCTCTCCTAGAAAGCTCCTGGGTGGCCAGGCTAAGACAGGTACTTCCAGCTTCCGTCCCAAATGGAGATGGTATCAGAGGTGAAGCCAGCTACAGCTGCATGATAGACTTGGGAAAGTGGGGGCAGATGATCTAATTTCCCTCACCAAGCTCGGTTAGGGGAAGAGGGAGTGGTGAAGGGATGTCACTCCCTACCAGATAACTTTTTTATGGTCATAAACTCTGAAGTAGGATTAAAAATGAGAAGAATCCCCACTGAGATGTCTTTGATTCACTGTTTGCTATTAGCTGAGAGGCTAGGAACAAAGAACCAGGATCTTACCCTCCTGAGCCTGGAGTTGGCACTGTCCCCAGTGTGCACGCCCTGAATCTAGTCCCTTTGCCACCCGGCCAAACCCCATGGCAACACCTGGGGCCCTGAGAGATGCCTTAGAGAGATGTGGACACTTTCAGCTGCTCCCCAGATCAGATTAGTGATTTTTAAATAATAAGTCATTTGTCCACATCTGGTCAAAACCATTTTTCCTACTTCTTACAAAATATGCACAATGCTTTCTTATATTTGGACTATTTCAAAGAGAAGAGGCCTATCTTTTAAAGAAAACATTTTCTGAGTACCTATAAAGTGCAGCTAACGTAAGGCAAATTTATGTGCAATATAAAGGTGGCTTATTCTCTCTCTATATACCCTTTTCAGTTTTAAAAGATATTGTCTTCCCCAGAAATAGGAAAGAAAAAAAAAAAAGAGTACTTTACTTTTTCTTGCAATTTTGAAACGTAAGCTCTTACTGGTTGCAGGAAATCACAGATTTCTAACATCATATTATAAGTAAAATTGTCTTTTCTCAAAAAATAACTTTTATATTCTTCAAATAAGTTAAAGGTGGCAATGTGTCTGCTACAGTATTTGTAGGACTGGAGGATTGGTTGTTTTTGCTAGGTTGTCCATGTATATTTTCACTTTAAAATATAGCTGATGTGGCTAGACACCTAAAGATACTCTTAGCTCCAGGAATGAATATCTTACATCTGCATTGCAAGCAAACGCTCTCAAGCTCTTTGGTTCTGGCATAGCAAAACCTAGGGAATTCCAGATTTCTTAAAAGGTCAGTTTCCCATACACATCCTGGCCTGGCTCATGAGATAAATCCTGAAGATCTTCAATGCTAGAAATTCCTGGTAGGGAGATGGGTCTTAGCTAGGCAGCTTTCCCAATTTGGTCTCCAAGAGATTGTGAAAATTTTGGCAATGCTGATGGCTTGGATATAAAACTCCGTATTTATTCGTCATCAGCTTCTCTGGAGGCCTGTTACTCTGAGGATGGTTTGTGAAAGCACTGATCAGCTGTAGTTTTTCTCTCAGCTTAGATACCTGAGAATCTGAACTATCATCTTTCTTTATGCTTTGGGTTTTTACTGTACCTGTCCTGTTGATCACTTTATCCAAAGACTCTCTTTTCACTGTGGCAGCTCTGCCACCTGCCATGCTATAGGACAGGTTCACTCTTTTCTCCACCTTGCTCACAGCAAGCACAATGCTTTCCATCAGGTTGACTCTCCGGGTAAGGTCATTGACCATTTCAGTCGTCTCCTTGAGTTTAAGGTCATTCTTGGGTCTGTGGTATCTCACAGGGCACTGTTTATTTCCTCTGAAGAGTTGTGAAGGTACAGGATATCCTGTTTCAAATCCTCACTGTGGGTTTTATTGTCAAGTTCTGATATAACTGACAGTGATGGAGTGATGTGGTTGCTTCCACTGGTCTACTTCAAGAGATGCTGATTCATATCGCTCTGAAGATTTCCATGTTTCCATGTGTTCGTCTTTGGTTTTCAGTATTGTCTCCACAGCAAGATGGACACCATTTAAAGCATTGTCAATGGAAGCTGTACGTTCTGCAGTGGAAGGCTGGCTAATTAAACGTGAAGCTGATTTAATATTGGCTTTGAGGTGGTTTACCACAGAAGTCCGGAGAGTAATCTGCTTAATCACTTTTGTGATATTTATCCAGATTTTGTTCAAGCCCAGCTCTCCAGATTCAATCTTCTTAAATTATTTTTGTTTGCTGAGTAGTTCCTCATTAAGTTTGGGAATTTCTTGGGATAAGCTTTTCCAACTAGAGTCCATTGTTCTAAAATTTTCCTTGAGAGCATCCAGATCCTTCTTGAGAGCAACATGCATCCACACCAAGTCAACAGAGGCCACGACACAGTTCACAAGGATGACAAAAGCACAGAGGGGATAACACATTTTCAACTTTATAAATAGTGTCCCTTGACAAAGCGAGGACAAATTATTGACAATATATACCGAATTCCTCTCCTCCTCTGAGCTGGACTCAGAGTGTAAATCAGGGGGCTCAGTACAAAGCAGGTGATGGGCTTTCCTGGCTTCTTTCTCAGGCTATCTGCAGCCAGGCCGATCAAAGCATTGAGTTATTTCTGCTTTTTCATCTTCTTGTGTGGGGTGAGTGGAGCACCCACTCCTGAGCCACCAGGTTTGTACCTGACACCAGTTCTCTCATTGCCTTGGAATTGCCTTCCAGGGTGGGGAATCCTGGGCCAGAGCCCTGCAGGCAGTTCCCGCCCCCCCCCCCCAATGGAGATTGGAGTCCAGAGGAAACCAGAACTCACATGGGTAGGAGAAATCACATAGAGGTAGCCAGGGAGTTGTTTCAAATGGATAAGACCCTGGGCATGGAGCATCAGCTAGTTGAGAAGCTGGAAAAGGGGCAACATTTTATCTCCCAAAAGAATAAAAATATCTGAAACAAGAATGAAAGATTCTCAGCCCTGAAAAGAAGGTCATATTTCTAAGGGTGTTCCAGGAGGTAGAGAAGGATACACAGATAAATATTTTGGGATATCCTAGGCCGGCTTCCAAAGGAGAAGGAAAATAAATTTGTTCCTGAATGGGGTAGGGGAGAAGTTCTAACCAGTGGAAATGAGTCAGTCCTTCCCTGGCAGGAGAAATGGTAGCAAGAGGGAGTTCCCAGGCACTGCAACCCTGACACATTCCTGGGTGTTGAGAAAATGCCCAGGCTTGGAAACTCAGGTCTGAGATTGTGACAGTTCTCTGGCTCTCACCCTGAGTTTGAAGGAAGGCCAAGAAGGAAGATCTAGAATCAGACTCAGAGAGACTGCCATCTGCTCCAGGGGGCTCAGCCCACCTGAAGAGCTCCCACCCAGAGTTTGAGGTGTTCAGGTGCAGGTGACTTCCAGCAACTTACATGCACTATCTCAGCTCCAGCTGCCACTCCGACGCCCACTCCAGCTCGCCTCCAGCCAAGGCTGTTCCTGACGTGCTAGAGGCAGCAGTGGCTGTGGGCTCCAGACCTGGGCCACTACTCTAGCCCCAGCTCACTTCCCCCTTGACAGTCAGATGTTCTTGATAGGAAGACTAAACTCTAAAGGAGAGCACCAACCAGTGCAATTTGCAAAGACTTTGAAAAGTGGTGTTTTTTTTTTTTTTGGATTTGTCAGCTCTGGGCACTCAAGGAAATCTCTGTCATATCACTATCTGGTTGCAAACTTAAGGAACAGACAGCTCAGGTACTAAATCCTAGAATTAACAGGATAAAATATTAAAATGATTTACATTTAATTTACATTTATGTTTTTGTACAGTGTACAAAAATGATTACAAGACAAACAAACAAACCCAGGAAATAAATGCACATCCAAAGAACAAGATTAAAATTCAGAAACCATCAATGAAGACCAAGTTTTAGACATATCAGACAAAAGTGATCCTCAGTATGCTCAAGGAGATAAAGGAAAACATGGAGAAAGAGCTAATGGATATCAGGAAAACAATTCCTGAATAATTAAGGCTCTCAATAAAGAAATAGATATTTTAAAGAGGAATGAAACAGAAATACTGGAATTGAAGACCACAATAATTGAAATGAAAAAATTTCTTAGATGGTTTCAACAGAAGATTAGAGATGGCAGAAGAATCAGTGAACTTGAATTAGACAATTGAAATGATCTCGCTGAGGAGTAGACAGAAAAAAGAATGAAAAGAAAATGAACAGACACTACAAGACCTGTGCGACACCATCAAACTTAACAACATACATAATATAGGAGTCCGAGTAGGAGAAGAAAGAAAGAAAGGGGAAGAAGGAATGTTAACAAATAATTTCAGAAAACTTTCCAAATTTAATAAAAGGCACATATATACCCAGTCAGCAAGCCCAGTGAACCCCAAACAGGATAAACTCAAATCGTGACCTGCCAAGGACAATGACAGCTCTAAAAGCTGCAAGAGGAAAGTAAGATGTTGTGTGCCAGAGAGACCAAGTAAGATTAAGTGTTGTTTTCTCTTCAGATATCATGGAGGCAAGAAGACAGTAGGATGAAATTTAAAGAAACCACTTACCAATTGTTCTAGTTTGTTAGTTGCTGGAATGCAATATACCAGAAACGGAATGGCTTTTAAAAGGGGAATTTAATGAGTTGCTAGTTTACAGTTCTAAGGCTGAGAAAATGTCCCAATTAAAGCAAGTCTATAGAAATGTCCAATCAAAGGCATCCAGGGAAAGATACCTTGGTTCAAGAAGGCCGATGAAGTTCAGGTTTTCTCTCTCAAGTGAGAAGGCACATGACGAACAGTCAGGGCTTCTCTCTCAGCTGGAAGGACACACGGCAAACATAGCATCATCTGTTAGCGTTCTCTCCTGGCTTCCTGTTTCATGAGGCTCCCTGGGAGGCATTTTCCTTCTTCATCTCCAAAGGTCACTCACTAGTAGGCTCTCTGTTTCTCATGGCTATGTCATTCTTCTCTGGCTCTCTCTGAATCTCTCTCATTCCCCAAAATATTCCCTCTTTTATAGGACTCCAGAAACTTCTCAAGACCCACCCAAATGGGTGGAGGCATGTTGTCACCTAATTCAGTTTAACAACCACTGTTGATTGGGTTACATCTCCAGGAAGATGATCTAATTCAAACATACAGTATTGAATAGGGATTATTCTGCCTTTATGAAATGGGATTTAGATTAAAACATGGCTTTTCTAGGGGATATACATCCTTTCAAACCAGCACACCAACCAATAATCTTATACCAGCGAGATTGTCATTCAAAAATTAGAGAGAAATTAAACATTCCCAGATAAACAAAAGCTGAGGTAGTTCATCAGCATAGATGTCCTACAAACAATGCTACAGGGAATTCTTCAGCCAAAAGGAAAGGACATGAGACAGTGGATCAAAGCAGTACAAAGAAATAAAGACCTCTGGTGAAGGTAACCACATCCGTAATTATAAATGCCAGAATTATTCTGTCACATTTTTTGCTATGTAACTGCACTTTTTACTTTTTACAGGATCTAAAATCTAAATGCATAGAAACTAATGATAAATCTATGGTTTTGGAATGCAATGTACAAAGTTATAATTTGTAACAAGTTGAACAAAAGGTAGGAGACAGAGCTTGTGTATACTGCTGAATTTAAGTTGGTAGCAAAACAAATGTGATTGTTATAGATTTAGAATGTTAAATTATGGCCATGGTAGCCACAAAGAAAATATCTGAATAATATACAAAGATGGAAATGAGAAGGGACTCAAGATGGTACAATTCAAAAAAATAAAATATAAATAGTATGCATTAACGGAAGAATTGAGGAACAAAAAAGTTACAAAAATTACAAAGACCAAATAGCAAAATGACAGAAGTAAATCCCACTTTATCAGTATTTATTTAAAATGTAAATGGATTAAACTTTCTAGCCAAAAGGTAGAGATTGGCAGAGTAGACAAAAAAACTTTATCCAACTATATGCTGTTTACAAGAGACTCACCTTAAATTCACAGACACAAGGGGATTGAAAGTGAAAGAAAGTAAAAAATAAACCATGCAAAAAGAGTTGGGGGCAGCTACTAAGTAAAAAAACAAAACAAACAAACAAACAAAAACAAAAACTGATGCAAAGGACAAAGAGCGTCACTATATACTGATAAAAGTGTCAAGTCAATAAGAAGATATAACAATTATAAATAAAATTCCCCTAATAGCAAAGCTCCTCAATATATGAGGCAAATATTGACAGATTTGAAGGGAGGAATAGCTGGTTCTACATTAAATGTAAGAAACTTCAATACACCTCTTTTAATAGTAGATAGAACATCTAGACAGAATATCAGTAAGGAAATAGAAGACTTGAAAGATATTATTAACCAACTAGACCTAATGGTTATATATAGAACATTTCCCCCAACAGCAGCAAAACACATATTCTTCTCTAGTGCACATGATCCATTCCACAATAGACCATATGTTTAGTCACAAAACAAGTCTTAATACATTTAAAAATACTGAAATCATACAAAATATTTTCTTTGATCACAGTGGTCTGAAGCTAGAAATCAATAATAAAGGGAGAACTGGAAAATTCACAAATACATAGAAATTAAACAACAGACTCTTAAGCAATAAGTCAAAGAAGAAACTGAAGAGAAATTAAAAAATATCTTGAAGTGAATGAGAACAAAACCACAACATATCAAAACTTATAGGATCCAGTAAAGGAAGTGCTGAGAGGGACATTTATAGGTCTAATGCTTATATTAATAAAGAAAAATGATGTCAAATCAGAGACCTATCCTTAAAACTGGAGGATCTATAAAAAGAAGAGCAAACAAAACCAAAAGAGAGCAGAGGAAGGAAATAAAACATTAGAGTGGAGACAAATGAAATAGAGAAGAAAAAATAAGAGAGAATCTACAAAATCTGAAGTTGGTTCTCCACAAAGATTAATAAAATTGACTAACCTTTACCTATATTGATAAAAAAAAAAAGAGAGAGAGGTCACAAATCACTGAACTCTAAAATGAAAGGGAAGACATTACCTCCAACCCAACAGAAATAAAAGGGCTTAGGAGAGGATACTATGAACAACTATATGCCAACAAATTAGATAAACCTAAATGAAACAGACAAGTTCCTAGAAACACCCAAATTATCTACATTTAGTCAGAAAGAAATAGAAGATCTCAACAGACTAATAAGTTGAGAGATTTGAAACCTCTCAACAAAGACTAATCCATAAATGGCTTTGTTGGTGAATTTTACCAAACATTCCAGGAAGAACTAATACTAATCATGTTCAAACTCTTCCAAAAAATTAAAGAAGAGGGAGCATTCTCTAACTCATTCCATGAAACCAAAATCATCCTGAAACTAAAGCCAGATAAAGAAACCGCAGAAAAAAAAATTGCAGTTCAATATCCTTTATGGATATAGAGCAAAAATCCTCAACACAATATAAGCAAACTGAATCCAACAGAACACTAAAAGAGTTATACACCATGCTCAAATGGGATTTATCTCAGTCATGCCAGGGTAGTTCAATATAAGAAAATCAATGATGTAATATACCACATTAACAGAATGAAGGGAAAAACCCACATGATCATCTCAATTGACACAAAAAAAGCATTTGGCAAAATCCAGCAGCCCTTCTTGAAACATGCAGAAAGGTAGGCAGAGAGGGAAACTTTCTCAACATGCTGAAGGGCATATATGAGAAACCCACTTCTAACATCATACTCAATGGTGAAAGACTGACAGTTTTCCTTTTAAGATCAGGAGCAAGACAAGAATGCCCACCGTCATCACTGTTATTCAAAATTGTATTTGAATTTCATCTGAGCAATTGGACTATAGGAAGAAATAAAGGTCCTCCAGATTGGAAAGGAAGTGAACCTTTCCTCATTTGCAGATGACATGATCCTGAACAGAAAATCCTGAAAAAATTCACAACAAAACTACTAGAGCTAATAAGCAGAAAAACGGAGTGGTTCAATATCAACAAGAAAAAAATCAGTAGTGTTTCTATACACTAGTGATAACCAATCTGAAGAGGAAATCAAGAAAATAGTTGCTATTTACAATAGCAATTAAAAGTATCAAATATCTAAGAATAAATATAAACAGGGATGTAAAAGACTGGTACATGGAAAACTATAAAATATTATTAAAATAAATCACAGAAGACCTAAATAATGGAAGGACATTCTGTGTTCATAGATTGGCAGACTAAATATTGTGAAGATGTTAATTCTACCTAAAGTGATTTACAAATTCAATGCAATTCTATCCAGAATTACATCTTTCTTTGCAGAAACGAAATAGCCAATCATCACATTTAAAGGTAAGGATCCCAAGTAGTCAAACACAACTTGAAAAAAAAAAAAGAACAAAGGTAGAGGACTCACATTCCCAAGTTAAAACTTATTACAAATCTACAATAATCAAAAGAACATGGTACTGGTACAAAGACAGGCATATAAACCAATGGAATCAGACTGAAGTGTTCAGAAACAAACCTACACATCCATGGCCAGTTGATTTTTGGCAATGGTGCCAAATCCACTTGATGGGGAGAGAATAATATCTTCAACTAATGGTACTGGGAAAACTGGACTCCATATGCAAAAGAATGATGGTGGACCCCTTTCACACACAATATACTACAATGAACCCCAAATGGGTAAAGATCTAAATACATGAACCAAAACTTTAAACTTCTAGAAGAAAACATAGGAAAGCAGTTTCAGGATCTTGTGTTAGCCAAGGGTTTTTCAGACTTTACACCCAAAACATGTGCAGCAAAAGAAAAAATAGATAAGTGGGATAAATAGATAAATGGGATAAATGAAGTTAAAAGGGGCAATTTTAGGTATTTTATATATATATTACTAGAATTAACATTTCTAAAAACCATAGAATCCTACAATATAGTGAACCCTAAAGGAAATATGGACTATAGTTAATACAATTATAATAATAATGTCTCATCAATTTTACCAAAGGTGCCACTAATGCAATATCTTAACGAGAGTGAAACCTGTGCATGCATGGGGTTATGTGGGAACTCCTTATTGTCTGCATAGCTTTTCTGTAAACTTATATCTAATAAAAATAAATTTAAAAATGAAAGTGAAACAGAGACTGTTAGTCAAAACAAACCATAGCAAAATTCATTGTTATCAAAACCCCACTAAAAAGAATGTCATAGCAAATTCTTCTGGCAGAAAGAAAATGATATGCCGTGGAATCTTGGACCTACACAAAGAAATAAAGAGTGCTAGAAATGCATAATGTATATGTAAATAAGAAATTCATGGTTTTCTTATTTTTAAATTCTTAACTAACATTTAGATGTCTAAGGCAAAATTGTAACACTATTTCATGGATTTTGTAAAGCGTGTGACTACAATAGCAAAAAAAAGGCTGAAGTGAGAAATGGAAGTATATTGTGTATATATATATATATATACATTTTTTTTTTGCATGGGCAGGCACTGGGAATCGATTCCGGATCTCCTGCATGGCAGGTGAGAACTCTGCCACTGAGCCACAATGGCCTGCCCAATTGTATATTTTTTATATGTGAAGGGATAAAATATTCTTTGAAGGTACATTGTGAAAAAATATACCTATAATCACTTTTCACATACTGAATTTGGATCTCATGTGTAAAAACTCTAATACCTTTTACTTCTCCTCCTTCATAGTATTCTGAAAAGCTATGAGAACACTAAGTGTATTAGCTAGGGTTCTCTAGAGAAACAGAATCAGGAGGAGATATCTGTAAATATAAGATGGTATCTCATGCAACCATGGGGATGTAAGAGTCCAAGGTCTGTAGGGCAGACCACAAGCTGGCAGTTCCAATGAAAATCCTCAATGAATTCTCAGGAGAGGCTGGCTGGCTGAAGCAGAAAGAGCTATTATCTCCTCTGAATCCTCCTTAAAAGCTGTCCAGTGATTAGATTAATTGTCACTCATTGCAGAAGACATGCTCCTTAGCTGCAATCAGCTGTGGATGCAGCCAATGTGGTCGTGATTTAAGTCCAAGAAATGTCCTCATAACAACAGACAGGCTGGTGGTGCTTTCCTGACAAGACAATTGGGCACCACCACTGGGCCAAGTTGATACATGCACCTGGCCAGCACACTAACCGAAGCAGAATTATATATGAACAACAACAAAAACAAAAAACTACGTCTTCAACGTTATTTGTAAGAGATAGATATTATTCACAAAATCCAAAATTTTAGCATTCTTCGAGGTTTTTGCTATAATTTTATGAAAACAAAGCAAAATAAAATACATATACATACACAAAGTCCCCCAACAAACTAAAACTGCGCCAACTTCTGCTTTAAAAAATACTGACTATACTGATTTGTGTCTGACTCATTGCTGATATTTTGAATTTAGGAAGTTGCAGTAATTTTGAAATAGTAGGAAAAGGTCAGTTTTTATTCGGGATTAAAATACTGTTAAATCTATAGCAGTTCAGGTATCACATTAAAGTTACTCAAATTGTAATGGCAAGAACTGAATGGAGCAGAGATATAAGGAATATTTAAAAGCCACAGTTTACTAAAGCCTTTGCTACCCTCTGAGAAGAGATTATTTTAAAAATAACTTTCATTTTTAATAGAATTAGATCCTGAGAAACTAGATTTTAAGACCCAGGATACAATCGTGTATGTACTCAAAGATTCCTAATGAATATTTTAGGTGAAGAAGTTTGATTGTTTCAAAAATTTGTGAAAACTTTTAGGAAACTCAGTTTTGCCCAAAATATATCTTTACACTTGTCCCAAAACTGATCTTAGTAACATTTCTTAAACTAATCAATCTATATAGTATTGACCATTACTGTTTTGTCTGGTGGATAAGCTTGACCAGAATTTTGAGAAATTTCGCCTATTAAATAGTATAACTTTGAATTACTGTGTAAACTTGGGGAAATAACTTCTGATTTAGTAGGATAAGTTATTTTAAAAACGACTTTAGATTTCTTATACTAATCTCTCCTTTCTTGCTCTATTCTTCTGGTGAAAAGGGCAGGAGGGAGATTTCTTCCACCACTTCACTCAAGCACATTCTTTTTTTAGTCTTTTCTAATTTTCTCTGATGCATCATTTAATTACTGTCTAGGAGAGATGCTTCCCTTTGACCCACCTGCAGCTTTCAGGGACATTTTCCTTGTAGAACTTTGCTTATGGATTTATCTGCAGCAGTGGAGTAAAGATTTTGACATGATGAGTTTCAAGGAGAGAAAATAAAGCTTTTCTCTCACATCTCCAATGACTTCTTTTAGTTCCAAAGAAAAGTATTTTATTGCACAAACAAAAGCATTTTAGAGCATTGTAGAATAGTATTGATATTTTGCAATTTGTGCATAATATGCCAAAGGATAAGATTGGGTATTAGAAAGTATTGATAGGAAGAAGAAAATCATGTTAATTTTAGTCATAATATAATTTTTAATACTTGGAACTGATACTCTTTAGGATATTTTTCAACCTTCAAATAGGACTTCAGTATAACTATTGAATTAATTTATCACATAAGAGCTAAACTTTTGGGGACAGAATGATTGGCTGATATTAAAAGTGATATTTGAAGATAAGGTTAATGACAACAATAACAATAAAACTTGTTATGAAAAAATAAACTTTTTTGGGGGGAGATAATTTTCTCGCAGGAAAAATTCTTTTTAGCCTAGGTTAAGAAAAAGTGTCACTTGATGTCAGTCTTAGAGTTTTTTTAATGAACTTGATTTTCATATATTTAAGTCTTCTTTAATTAATTTAAGCCTG
>PVIY010018206.1:0-48024 GCA_004026745.1 Myrmecophaga tridactyla | reverse complement strand
TCAATAACCAATCCCTGGTTGTCAATCTTTGCAATAGGTATAAAGAGGTAAAGATAAATAAGGAAAAATAATATATCTAAATGGCTTAATTGCTATGTACTCTTTTGGCATCTTTACTGTTTACTAGACAAAAACTATTTCTAGAATTTTCTAAATTTTCTGGGCCAAATGCATCCCAATTGCCAATGATGCAATTAAATGGTTTGAACAGACAGCGGTGGACTGTGGGTGGCTATTTTAAGTGAGCGTGGTCAGCACGGCCCTTTGTGAGTTGCCGGGTGGAACAAGCCAGGCCCGTACCCAGGAAATGGCACGTGTGGACCTGCCATCAACCACTCAGGCCGGTTCATCGTCACTGTCTGTTGTTACGTATTTGGGTTTTATTTGAGATTTGACGGATGATATTAAAGATTTTGAGCAGGAAAATGAAATTATATTATTTGCATTTTTAAGAGGACACTTTTACTGCTTTGTGGGTAATGGAAAAGGAAAGCCAGCAATTCAAGGAGACTAAGTAGAAGTCTAAGTGGTGGGCCAGGCTAGAGAAAACATTGCCTTGGGCCAAGCCACAGCCAAGGAAGTGAAAGTGTCACGGCCTGACTGTATTTTGAAAGCTGAACTAAAGGTATTAGGAAGAAGATATGAGAGGGGTTGGTGATAAGGAAAAGAAACATCAAGATGCCTCCTATAATTTTGCCTTGAGTGACTGGATGTTTTATGATACAATTTATACAAACTGGGAAGACGGGGAGAGAATCAGATGTAATGGGCCATCACGAATTCTCTCTTGAACACATCTCCTGTGGGACCCTTTTAGACATCCAAATGGCAATGTCGGATAGGGATTTGGATCTATGAATCTGGAGTCAACAAAAAGTTCTAGGCAAAAGCTAGAGGTTTGAAGTCCTTAATACGCAGATGTTACTAAAATCATGAGGATTGATGAAGTTACCCAGGAAGGAATATAAAAGAGAATGGGGTTGGGCTCCAGGGTAAACTGAGAGACATGTCAACACAGTGAGGTCAGGTAGAAGTAAGGGTCTGAACAGAAACTCCTAGAAGGGGAACTCAGCGAAGAGGGCCGGCCCTGAGGTTATGATGGCATGGTAGAATCCCTGAGGGAGTGGCTTTCAAAGAGTGGGTGGTCAACTGTGCTGATCCTGATAAAAGGGCAGAGAGCAGAAGACCAGAGAAGTGACTCTTGGGTTTGACGGTCCAATGGCTTATTGTGAGCAACATGTGGAGTGTGGGATTTGAAAGTAGATTTGGATGTACTGAAAAGAGAATTGTAGGTAAGGAAATGTAGGCAGTAAGCATAAAAAACTTAATGAAGAAATTTTGTTGGGAAAGAACAGAAAAATAGGGCCAATATGGGACAATATAGTGCATTCATGTGTATGCAAGCATGCTGGAACATAGAAATTCAGAAATTGGGCAACCGTTGTAGGACAGTTGAGAGAAGGATAAACTAAAGTAGCATTATTGGTGTAAAGAGTACAGTAAATTTAGAAACAAGAGGATTTTTTTCAAGGCATAAAGCTAAAGAGGGAATATAAGTGAGATGAATGGACAAGGCCCCTCACTTATGGAAGGAAAATTATTGGAAAGTGCTTCCAACTCTCACATTATCTTTGTCACTCAGGAAAGCATTTGATTTCTCTTGGTTTTAGATTCTTTATTATAAACTAGGGTTAGCTACATAAACCTAGTAATGTAAAAAGTTATTTTCTCAATACGGTAGCCCTCTGGGTCCGACTGCTTTATTAATTAATGAAAATGTTATATTAAAATGAACCGTACATGTGAGTGTCTCTAAAATCTTCAAGATTTATGGTGTCTATCTGTCATACTGCCTATTATTGTAGAAGCTCAAAAATCATGAAGTGGCATTAACTTGGTAAATATTACTTACTGCATGTCCCTTTTCTCCTTTTTGATCCCACTTTTGATGTAAAATGATTTCATACACAAATGATATTGTTAATCAAACCTGCCATTATTTGAGAAAATTATTACGCAACTCAAAGCTCTGGAATGGTACATATTTATTCCTCTATTTTTTAGTATACAGAACTGGGTTAGTTAAAAAAAAAGGAATAAATAAGAATAAAAAGGAGTTTCTCATTATGTCAGTCCATTGCTTAAATATTGAATCGATTCCCCATTACAGTGTCCATGACTGTGTTAATTAATAAAAAGAAGAAGAAGAAAAAGGAGTTTCTGATGATGCCAGTCCCTTGCTTACTTTGCCTTTCTTTTTTTTCCTGGGCAGGCACTGGAAACCAACCCCCATGGTTTAAATATGGACTCGATTGTGCCCTGGCTTCTGCCTGGCTTCACAGTCTGCTCTCCCCACCCTGCCCTCCCTCCCTTGTCCAGCCACATCCTCCCACCTTGAGACTCATGCATTGTGAACCTTTGCACAACCTTTCCTTGTGCCCCGAACGCCCCTTTTTCCTGTGATCACCAAGCCAAAGTGATTCCTCTTTCAGAAGCTCAGCTGAAGAATCACCTACTATGAGAAGATTTCTTTGAAAACCTGGTCACCTTGAATGTCCCGATATTACTCACCCATGCTGGACGTGGAAGTCAGCAGCCTCTCCTCCTGAAGTCGCTTCCTCCCGTCCGACTGAGCAGGGAGGCGTGGGAGTCACCTCTGTGCACAGAGACACGTCGCGTGGCAGAATGCTGTGCACTGAGCTGCACAGACGAGGAGGACGCCCTTGTGCTAGGAGGAGACTGAGGGAGGGGCCGTGACCTCAGCCCTGCTTATGGGGGTGGGTACAGCCCTCTATGTTTTTGTCAAATCTTGCAGAACTCTACAATGAAAAGGGTAAATTTTACAGTATGCAAATTATACTTCAGTAAGCCTCTCTATAAAGCGATCAGAGTGATGCTTACAGGTCATGTGTGAATTACCAAGATGATTTTTGCACCTTAACGTCAGCAGGGGCAGAAGGAATGGCTTCCCTGGTCCCTTTCCGCAGGGCTGTCCTCTGATGGTGCCTGTGGCTGACCCCATTCTGCTGGAGAGAGAGGAGGGGGAGGGCCTTGCCCCAGCTCTCTTACTCTGCTTCCTTTCCCCTGAGGTTTGCCTTGCTCCCCTGGCAGCCCAGGAATGCAAAGCCCTCAAACAGGAGGCAGTCCGGAGCTCAGAAGGAGCACAAACACCATAGGAGGGGAGGAAAAAGGCAAAATAACAAAAGAGATAAAGGAAACCAATTTGACTGTTTAAAAATTGCATACTGAATAAATGTGCTTATCTTACCTGTCTCCCAAAATAAGCATTGCTAAATGTCATCACCAAAATTATATTAAAAGAAATATAAGCCTTTAAAGACAAAGAGAATGAAAAAGAAGGACTTAGAAAATGAGAGACATTTCTTATATAGCTCAAATATAAAGAAAAGAATTCCCTTATCTAGCCAAATTATCGATCAAGGTGGAGGTTAAAAAAAAAGCATTTATAAAATTTACTGTCTTTTCATCTATTGTTAGGGACATATTGGAGGTTATCCTCCACCAAACCGAAAATGTAAAACAAGAGCGAGGAAAGTGTGGGATCCAGGAGGGGCTTCAAGACAAAAAGAAGCGAAGGTAGTTCTGAAAATTGTGGTAAATGAAAACTTGTTTCTGACCTTACGCAGCCACCAAACTTACACAGCGTAGGTGCCGAAGCTTCTCTTTTACTTTTCAAGCAAATAACATGTGAAAGAGTGAATGGTTTGTAACTATTGAGATTCTACAAAACAGCAGTGGAAAAATAGAAATGAGGCCAGTAATTGAGGGTGCTGGACCCAGATTGACTGACTCAATTCTTGCTAAATTACAGCTTTCAGCATCTCCTGGGAGGCGGGCATAAGTCTTACAACCAGATTGTTGTAAATTCATAAGGGTCTACCTCTCTGTCATAAAAACCCAATGGCCTCTTGATGTTTTCTTCGGAAGTATGGACAAACTTTAGAATCCATCCACAGATTATCTGCATTCTTTCATCCTCTATAATTTCATTAATGGATCCATCAAACCCCTGGTGGTGGCATACCCTCTTTTTATTCAGTGTTTGCCTTGGTTTTCTATTTATAGATTGATCAGAAGTTAGCATGGCAGTTAGTGCAATTCCCAGATGCCTTTATTTTCTTTTAACTTTATATTTTCAGGTTATTTTAGATTCACATGCATTTGTAAGAAATTTCACTAAATAATACTAAATTTGTACGAAATAATACTAAACCTTGCACAATTTCCCCCGATGGCAACGTTTTCATCACTATTGTACAAAATCCCAACAGGAAATTGACATTGATACAGAGCTTTATTCGGAGTTTGCCCGTGTTACACCCACTCATTTGTGCATGTCTAGTCCTTTTAGTTGACAGCAGCTTGACTCTTTGCATAAGCTCAGCACACGCCATGCCAAGCATGTCTCCAAATGGGGGGTCTCATCCCATCAGAAGCATGGCAGCACTTCCTGGACCAATAATCTGTTTTCAGGTAAAATGTAATTGAGTTGTGACCAAGTCCCAATCCTTTTTACTCTAATATATATTTCAACATATGCAATATTCCTAAAGCATATAAAATAAGGTTATCATTTTGCTGATAAAAACATTGAAATTTGAGAAGTTTAGTGTCTTGTACAGTGCCAAGATATTAAACAGTGTAGAGAGTATTTGCAATTCTCTGACCACAAAGATCAGAATGATTTTACAGTCCAAGGCAATTTCTTAATGAGTTTCTTTATAACAACTTAGTGTGAATTGGCTAAATGAATCCAATTAACTTTACCCAATGGATTGAGGACAGGGTTCTAAGAAAATAACTAGTGTTAAGAGTGTGATGAAGGCAAATTGGAATGAGTGAATACTACCCAAGGATTATAATGTTGGGCAGGGGATTCCAATGTGGGGTTCTGATGGGTGAACATGAGCGAACTGGACCTTAAGGGTCAATTCATAAAGTCAAAGGAGACAAGGGCATCTTCTCTTTCACAACTTCTTGCAGCACTGTGGTTTCCTGGGCTATCGTTCCACCTGTACATGCTGACCAATTGGAATCTGCTGATGGCAGGTGCTGGCGATACACTGCCCCGTCTCCTGAACACTCAGTGTTCCTGGGCTGCTTTGCCTGGAGACTCCTCTGGCTGCAGAAGGGATTTTAAGGAGTTGATGAATTATGACTGCCAGTTGGTGAATAAGTACCCCAGCGTCTTTGCCCCTCTGGGCACAGTCTGAGGAATGAGCTGTACTGTTTCTCAGAGATCACCAGTGGGAAGGATACCCAGCTGCCCACAGTGGCAGCACCCTCCTTAACCCTCCTCCCATCTCCCTTCCCTTCCTACTTGCACTCTGATCTTTTCTGGGTTCCCCTCACAAACTATTTCCTTACAATTTTTTTTGCCTCTGGGTCTTTGTCTGGGGAAATCATAACTAAGAAACACATGAAAACTATCTTCCTGTACTTCAACAGATGACATTCATTCTTCGTATTTCTTAGACAATTTGGCAAATATTTATTGAGTATCTCCCGTAGGTCAGAAACTATGTTCAATGGGAGAAACAGATGGAAAGTTAAGACATGAGCCACTTCCTTAAGGAACTCAGAGCATGGTGGGAAATCAGAAATGTATACAGATGACAGAAGAAAATTTAATGATTAGAATAACATAATAATGAAGGAAATGCTATGGGCATAAAGAAAAAAAGTGTTTTTTTGATAATGGGGTCAGATACATTTGCAAAGTGTAAGACTTTAAAATATGAAACAAGATATTGCAAGGCAGAGAAAAGGAAGAAGGGAATTTCAGAAGATCACAAAATTATGCAATGTTAAGTATTATTACGATTTATTAATCTACCCTGTGCGATATCACAATATTCTTTTCTGAAGATCTCCTGTTACAAATAGCTGTTTCTTAATTTCTGTGGGGTGGGGGTGGTGGCTTTGACTAACACTCAAGAATTCTTTTGCATTGTAAATTCAGAGTTATTCCCATTTTATAGATGGAGAAAAAACTGACTCTTCAGAAGCTTAAGTAGTTTATTCAAGTTTGTGCAGTTGGAAAGTTGTAAACTTGATACTCAAGCATAATTCTCTCTAACTTTGAGGGTTCATTATGTTCTGCTACATTTCACCTAATTTCCAGCTCACAGTCACTGTGGCAGAAATACATTCCAATTTCAGAATGATCAATTCAGAGGTAACATGGAGGGGAGTGAGGGATCAGAAAGGGGTCACAAGTGAGAAGTCTATGGAACAATCCGAAGAGAGATGTGAGGAATACCTAGTTTGAGTCACTGAACAAAAGGAATGCAAAAGCCGTGAATTCAATGAAAATTCTAGGAGGGTGTGGTTGTTGGGTTGGGATGCCAGAGAGATTTAGCATATCTCAGCATTTGGAGTCGGGTGACAGGGAGAATACAGGTGTTGTTAACTGAAATTAAAATTAAAGAAAGAAAAGTTGGAGGGAAAAATATTTGAAATGAGTAGAAATGGATTTCATACTGCTAATTTTCAATCAGTCATCTGCCCTCCATCCACCCTGCCTTCCACCCAGTGTTGGGCTACTTTCCTTTGACAAATATTTTGACCTTTACAATGGATCTCAACTATTGTTATGGAAACTTCAAAGTAGTTTGAAGTATGACCTTCAAAGGAAGTGAAGTTTGTCTTTAATGGATCATGGTTTATATTTCTCACTTTTGCTAGCCTAAAAACAGAAATCCTGCTATAAAAATAAGCACTTAGGGCCATCGAAATCCTCCTCTTATGATTAGCTATTTCAAACACAACCCTGAAATAGTAACAGAATCAGCAGTAGTTCAGTCCCAAGAATTCCAAGGGTGTTTTTCCACTTTCATTAAAATGCACTGCAGTGAGGAAATGCTGTGAGTATAATTTAAATGCTTTACAAGGAAACTCTTTAAAATTGATAGTTATAAGTGTTTACAATGCAAATTCAAGGTTATTACAAAATGATTAGCACTTGCTTATATGTCTCATAAGAAACCACACAGGCTACTTCTCAGCAGCAATCTCTTTGGATACTTGACCTTGATGAGCTTGATGCGGATTTCGGTGATAGCACCTTTAAAAGTCAGTTTATTATCATTCTCTGGCTTGGCATTTTCTAATAATTTTGTATCTGAGAAGCCATAGAATACTTTTCTGCAGCCTAATTTTTGTTCCAGGTATCGAGTGGATAATTTCATGGTGATAATACTTACAATAATGACAATGTCTACTATGTGTTGAATGCTTAGTATGTACCAGGCAATGTTCTAAACTCTCTGATTGACATTTATTTGATTAAATTCTGCAGATTTTTATAGAAGCAATTGCAGTACTCTGATAGGAAATCATGCTCTGAATTCTGTTTCTCAGTCCTAGCTGAGGAGGAGTCCTTCCTTGACTTCTGCATTATTCCTTGTGTGTAGTTTCTTCACTCCACCCTCTGGATAGAGCTCCAGCCCTCCATTCTTCACACTTCTGCACAATTCCTTGCATGTAGGTCCTTCACTCCACCCTCTGGATGAAGCCCTAGCCCTCTACTCTTCACCTTAAGGAAGAGAAAAGCAGCTGTCCAGGTCAGTGAGCTTGCTCTGTCATGGGCCGCCATGCTGCAACCAGTGCTCTTTGAAAGGAATGAAGGTTGCCATTGATCCCTTAGTCCTGGTTCTCCCTCTTTGGGCCAGACTATTAGAAACAGACAGGACCAGGATGAGGTTCAGAGATATGGAGGTAAAGGAAAAGACCACAGAGACCACTTCTAGTCTGCTGTGAAAGCTGACAGTATAAAAATAAAAGGCTGTCAATTTTAATATGGATCAGCTTGGTTAACAAAGTATTAGATCTAGTTTCTGTTCTAGTTACCATATATTTGGTTCATTTTCTTTCCCATATGCAAAATATACCCAGCCTACCCTTCATTCATGAATTAGGGATCATATCCATTTATGACTTCAAGCCAGCACTTCCCTTAAGAGGTTGTGTCTATGATGTCTTATATCAGAAGGCATCACTCCATCAGATGCAGAGTGGCTTGTTGCATATGGAGATCTATGACGTAAAGAGCTAAGTTATCTCCATCATGAAACCCCAATGTGAAATGAGCAGACAGGAACAGGATGACAACAACCACCATTGCCATTTGGAACAACTGTGGAATTTCAATTCTGAAATTCTACTGACCTCTTTCCAGCTTAAGGCTGTGACCCATCGTTCTTTGGGGTCCCTGCCCATTCCTTGAAAGACTACTTGTTTTCCATTATCTGATTATTTGGACATAGGAGAAATGGGCGTCCAGAGTTTGACCTCCCTGGTGGTTGATCCGCTTACTTAGCTTAGTTCCTGCCTAAAGAAGAATAATGATACAGCTTGGTGCTAAGTCTCAAACAATTTTACTTTTTTCTTAGTGTGGGTGGTGGTTGTTTGGGCAAAAAAATTTCTCAGTAACTTAGTAGAATTTTTCTTTTTCTTTTGTGTATTTGAGTCTCATAAAACTCATGTGTCAGTTACCATGGGCATAATTCTTTTGAGACCTAATTCTGATAACTTTTAGATTTAATAGCCTACCTAGCCCATCCATTCCACCTCAGCTACCCTGAACCTATCTTCTTTGGTGGGGAGTCACTCCTTTAGGCACTTTTTCCTGAGCCATTTTTTTCAACTGAAAGGATCTGTTCTATGCTATATTTTTAGTAGAGTTTATACAGTCTGATAGAGATATGGGTCCATTTGAGTAGTGGATTTATTGAGAGTAGAAATTAGAGTAGAATGGAAAAATCCACTGCTTTGGGTATTCTTTTAATAGTAAATGGCTGATGAACTAGATTTAGAATAGATTAGGGGAAAGGATGCCAGTTCAGAGACTGTTTCAGTTGTCCAAAGGAAAAATGCATTCTCTCATTCACCAAATATGTAAATTGCACTAGGCATTTTTCTTGGTGCTAGAGATACAAAAGTGAATAAAATAGGTAGAAATGTCTGTCCTCATGAAGCCTATATTTAGTGAAAGAATGAACAGCGCTTATTCTAAAGGAATATTTGTAAAAGTATTTGGGGGGTAAATTTTAAAATGTTTTCTGGCCCAGACGATAGTAGATAACCTAAGACAAATAAGTTTCTTTCTCATTTGGGGTTTCCATCCTAATAACCATCTCTAACATGCTGCTGGGTTCCCCTGCCTTTCTCTTAAGCACAAAGAAAAGTTTATTAAGATGAGGCCCTTAAATAAATTCTTTCATATCTCGATTCCCTCATAGTCCCTTTCATATCACTCTATCCCTCTCAGAATGTCAGAAGAATCCAATTTTCTTGCTAACCAGAAGGGAGGCCTTTGATGAATGACAGTTTGTGAACTTTATGAATTATAGGTTAACTTTTAACAAGATACTCTTATTTTCATTCAATTCACAGGTCCTTTGGCATTCAATCACTTTGCAAAAGAGTGTGGCCCTTCTGGATATTCAAAATACTCAGAGGTAAATTAATGATCTTTAAAAGAGAAAGAGGATAGCTAGTGGAGAGGGCTATAGTTACAATTTTTAGCACTTTCTATAAGCTGATAGAAAGAATTAGTGGAAACAGAGCAGATTTGTAATGACAATATTAAAGCTTAAGTATGGCATGTGTTTTACATTGTTCCATGACAGAGACTCTCAAGGAATCTTTCTAGAATAATATGGATATTGATTGAGATCACTGGAGTGTATTTTATCCATAAAAATCTAGAATATTCTAGCATAGAACTTTCATATCAATGTAATTTTCTTCTAGGATGAACTCTTAAGGGAAGTGCTGGATAAGCATTAGACCATAGTCTCCGAATGCGTGCCATCATCAAAAACCCAGAGTAGCAATTGCATAACATCCTCTTTAAGAAAAAACATTTATTTCTTTGACATGGGGAAAGAAATATTTTCAGAGGCCAGTGACTAGGCTTCCTGGAATAAAAGGCATGTAGAATATGAAGGACATAAAGCCCAATTGGAGAAACAAATATTGCCCTTTAGGTAGATTGCATCTCTCAAGTTTGTGCAATTATTTAGTCTGCAATAGCCAAAGCTGTGGACCAAGTTTGCTTTTAACCCACCACATACTCTCCCCTCTTTTTCTCTTCCTCTCACCCTGCTCAAATTCCCCCATATAATTGTTCGTGTGTGTGTGTGTGTGTGTGTAAACTTTTTTTTAACTCTTTCTTTCAAGGGCTTCTTTTATTTCTCTCCTCTTCATAACTGTATTTATAGAAGTAATCGCTTACTCTTCCGGATACTCTTTCCTGTCCCAAGGTTCCACCATCCTCCTTTTCCTCCTCCTTCTCCTCATTATTTTCATTATTGACGATAAGGAATTGCCAACCAGCACTCAATGTTCCTTCCAAGCGTTTGTCTCTACAGGGCCTTCAGTAGTACAGATGGAGGTTTGCTAATGAGATGCACACAAAAGTGGCTGAGACGGCTGGAGTGAGGTGTGACTGCCCTTCCTCCCCGCAGTCTCATGCTCAAGCTTTGCCCTTCCCTGAGGCAGCACTGGCACCGTCCAGCATTCAGTTACCAGCCTCACGGTGTTGGATCCCAGGCATGGTTCCCATCTGCTGGTGCAAAATGTAGCAAGGATGGCACAGATCTAGTCCTGCAAGTCGTGGTGGCCCCCAGAGCGTGGCGTGGTGGCATCCAGGACAGGAAGCTGCAGTGGCAGTGCCCCAGTTTGGCTGATATTCAGACAATAGAAGAGGTGCAGCTTTCTTGGAAGTCTTGTTCTGCAGTGTAGTTTGAAGAGCTATTTCTGAAGGCTGAAACTAGTCTCTATATTGGCTCTCCAAATGATTCCGTAATCCATTTAATATAGGACAGTAACTCACTTTATACTTAAAATAGCCAGAAGGATTATAGTCTGCCACTGAACTTTGACAGATTCAGTACACAAAGTATTTTACCTATTTTATTACTTGCCTTTAGCCTTGCCTCATGCTTGAGGACGAAATTCATACCTATTTCATGTCATTATCATTTTTCCTTCCATAGCCTCATGAGAGTCTACTAATACCTCATTCAGAGAAGATATTCAGTAAATGTGTACCTAATATGTAGAAGTGCTCAAAATCATTTGATAAAAGTTATGGGCTCTTTAACAGAAAAAAAAAAAACCTATAATCCCAACAATCTCCAAAATAAAAACACAATAACTCTCCTCCAAATATATATGGTAAAGCATGTTACTTGCCTTCATACTTTATTTCCCTAGCATATATTTTCTACTTCCCCTTCCTAGAATTGTCTTTTGATTAGAATATAAATATGAACAAGGATTTATCTATAAAATAAAGACGCTTCATTTACAGCACTGTTAGGCGACTTAAATAGACCTTAAGGTTTTGATTTTGAAACTAAATTTCCATCTCGATGCCTCTTACGCTTCCTGTTTCCACCTGAGTGGAGCAGGAGGGCCTCCCAGGATGGCCAGTTTAGAACCTCGAAGGCCAGCAGTGGAAACTAGAGGATTCAATCTCACTTCACGGCAACTGCGCAACTGAGACACTTAGAAATATCGATCTGCATCTCTGTTGTAAAGAACGTTAGAAAAGAAATCAACATCTACTTCAAGCTTCCTATGAAATGAATTTAAAATCAGTTACTAAAACTGGAATGATTGTTTAATGCATTTGGCAGAAGAGATACATGTTTTTGCTTTTATTTTCTACCAATCTACCTATATTATGACCTAATTCTTATACCTTTATCTTTTGCGATTTTTAGGTGTAAAATCTAGGTGTTATTTTCAGTTTTAAATGACGAATAATATTAAACCTACATTAAACCTCAACTGTTTTGTATATGAATGGCATTTTTCTTTCACTATAAGGCTTTACATCAGATTTGACCATGCCATGACTATGAACATTTGCTTCAAAAGCATCCCACAGAAATATGACTAGGAAAATATTCATATAAATGGGGAGCTAAAGGATGGAACTAGCAATTACTATACATCCTAATTTGCTTTAAAATGTTTAAAGTACCTCTAAAGCAAATACTCAACTTACAAATAAGAGTAAACTATAGGAAGAAGAATTATGGGTAGGTAAATATATTCCTTCTTTATAGATTTTTTAGATTCCCAAATATTAAATAACTAATGCTCCCATTTTTTTTGCCCATGTACTGTGCACCTATCACACTGCTTCAAATATATCTCGCGGCTAGCATATCTTTAGTTAACAGTAGAGTGAATGAATGAAATCACTCCGTAACATGATTTGCCATGTTATGTGCGGTGGTCTGAAGTCTGTCATGATCTTTTAATCCACTCCTGTGGTATAGACCTACTCCATGTGGGTATAGACCTACCGTGTGTGTAACTTTTTAATTAGGTTATTTCCTGAGACGTGACCCATGCAAAGTGGGCCTTAATCTTCTTTCTGGAGCCTTTATAAGGGGATGAAACGCATACAAAACTGAAAAGATGAAATTAAGAAGAACTCACAGAAGAAGCCCCAGGGATGCTAAGAAGCCACTGAAGCCAGAAGCCGGAAGCCATGAAACCTGGGAGAGAAGGGCCTGCAGATGCCATCACGTGTCCTGGTGCCTGAGAGAGCAGCCCAAGCTCATGGGGACCAGTCTCAGCGAAGGCACATCCTATTGATGCCTTATTTTGAACATTTTTCATGCCCTAAGAACTATAAGCTTGTAAGTTAGTAAATCCCCAGGGGAAACGCAAACCCATTTTGGGTATATTGCATTTCAGCAGCATTAGCAAACCAGAACATTGTCCCTGATGGACTATAATATCCTTAGCCTTTTTAATCTTTGTGGATCTGCACCCCAAGAATTCCTAGGCCATGGCAGGAAGGGGACTTAATGTTCTTCCTCAGTACTTGAATGACAAATACTGATAACAAATCATAATAACAAAATTAAAATCCTTCACATATAATGTAGAAATTTATGCTTTTCTAAGCACTTTCCGTATTCATGCTCACATGCCTTACAAGAGCATTGGAAGATTCTGAACTGGGGAGTGGTGAAGAAACGGTTAGACACCCAAAGGTGCAGATATCAGGCACCTTCACAGCTGCAAATTCAAGAGGGAATTCTGCAGAAAGGGCTCATGGGCCAAGAAAGTGCCAGCTGCCTCCTCCATGTCGAGGTCCCGCCCAGGCCACCCCTGCTGAGCTGAACTGTGTGGGATGGCCACGAGCTGCACACCAGCAGACCCAGGGCCATGGGGAAGCTCATAGAGAGGTGAAATCTCAGGCCCAACCCAGATCAGCTATGACAGAATTTTTATTTTAAAGTTTAAGAAGTGCTCTTCTAGCCAGACCAGTGTGTCTCTGCTCTAGCGATCAGCGAGAGACACCTTGGGAACTCTTATAAAACAACAGTGCCTATGCCCAAGCTGGGCATGCAGCAGCAGCCCGAGGAATAGGCTCAGGGATGCCACTTTTATGGAAGTTCCCCAGTGGGTTGTTTTTACAGAAATTAGAAGCACTGGTCTTAGATCAGTGGTTCCCAAACTTTTGGGGCCTCAGGATCCCTTTACATTCTTCAAAGTTATTGAAGAATTCAAAGAGATTTTGGCTTTGGGGCAGGATATATATATATATATATATATATATACATATATATAATTGGAAATTTAAAATGAGGAAATGGCAAACACTTTTATCAATTTATTTTAAATAATAACATCATTACATATTAAGTTACATAAATAGCAAAGTTTTAGGAAGCATAACCAGATTTCCCCAAACAAAAATATCATGCAAAGGATAGCATTGTTTTTACTTTTTGCATATCTCTTTAGTATCTGGGTTAATGTAAAGAAACTGAATCCTCACATCTGCTTCTGCATTCAATCTGTTGAGATATGCAGTTTTTTTTAAATATAGAAAGATATCTAACATCACACATGTATGTACTGGGAAAAGGAAGGAATGTTTTAATAGCTCATTAGATAATTGAGGATATTCTTCTTTAATCCAATAGCAAAACTTGGCAAGTATTTTATTCTTAAAGGTTAAGTGTAGGTAGCATTTGAAATCATCAATAAATTACTTGTACTCTGTTTCACTAAAATCTATTAGATGTCTTATCAGCATGATTTTGTAAGTTCATGAATTGATCATTTAGAAAAAAGAAACTGGCCCATTTAAGTATGCACTGTTATGGATTAAATTGTGCTTTCCAAAAAGATATGGTGAAGCCCTAATCCCTCAGAAACTGGGATCATTTGGAATTCCATTAGGGACCTTAGAATAGGAACTTTGCATATGGAATTAGGAGAGCTTAAATGAGGCCATGCTAAATCCAATGTGACAGTGTCTTGATAAGGGGAGAAAAGACAGTAAGAAGAAGGTCATGTCATGACAGAGACAAGAAGGCAGGCCACGTGGAGATGGAACCAGGTACAGGAGTCACGCTGCACCACGCCAAGGGACTCCGGATCCTGTGGCAAAGTATGGAGCAGATTCTTTCCTAGACACTTCAGAAGGAGCATGACCTTGCTACTGCCTTCATTTCAGAAATCTGGGCTCTGAAACTTTGAGACAATGAGCTTTTGTTATTATACCAACCAGTTTGTGGTACTTTGTGATGGCAGCCCTAGAAAACTTAAGACAGACACATATTACAAATGTTAGACCTTCCATTAGACAATCCAAAAAGTGCATTAATATCACCAAAAATCTCATCAGAAAAGTTTATAAGTATTGGGAAGAATTTTATTTTCCAAAACTCTAAATTTCTCTTGAAAGCTCAAATCTGTGCTCACCAATATTATAAGTTGTTTTATTGAAGCGCAGTCTCATATCATTCATTTTTGTAAAAATAACTAATAAATACCCAAGTCCAAACAGCCCTAGTTTCCATTAGTCATTATTTTAAGCAAAAATGATATTCCATGGGAAAAAAAATAACAGCTGGTTCAAATCTCAATGCAAACAACTTCACAAGTGTTTTTTTCTGGATATAACCTTCACATTCTAGAAGTACTTTATGCCTACTTTCCATTGTGGTCACACAGAATATTGAAAAAATTCTATTCATAAGTTGACATTTCATTAAATTTATGCTTTTTCTTTGTATTGCTTCTTCAAATACAATGGCTCTAATTAAGTTTGGTGCCATCCCTTTCTAGCTAAGGTGCCAGATATTTTATCATCTTTCATTTAATTTACCAGTTTCTGCACAATTATCAGCACAAATGTTAACCCAGTGGGAAGGCAATGAACATCTTAATATCAAAATAGTTCTGATCCCATGAATGCCCTGTAAGTACTTTGGGCACTGTAAGTGTTCCACAAATCACATTTTGAGGATAACTGTGTGAAGCTATATGACAGCTACTCTATGGGAAGTGGAGTACAAATCCAGAGTAGTACTCAAGTAATTCCAATATTTGTTTATGATCCATAACTAAGCTAACTATTTTTGATAATGAGTACCCATACTAGGTTGAATTAAGTACCCCAGGGTAGGGAAAAACCCCCCAAATAAACAAAAACAAAAACATGGTCTTTATCTTACCCTCATTCCTGTGGATGTGCACCCATTGGAAATAGGACTTTTTGAAGATGTTATTGTTAGTTAAGCTATCACCAGCTGAACCAGGATGGGTTCATTTCCAGAGACCTGCTAGAAAGGACCACGGAGAGAAGGCCACGTGGGAGATGCCTGAAATTGGAAGCTGACAGCACCTGGAAGACAGAGGAGAAGACATCACCACATGACAGTAAAGACAAAGAACCCCAAGGATTGCCAGCCAGCTAGAACTATAGCGATGCAGGCAGGAGATAGCAAGCCTTCTAGCTTCTGAAACATGGAGCCAAATATTTCTATTGATTAAGCCAATTCATTGTGTGGTATTTGTCATAGCAGCTGGGAAAATGAGACAGTATCTTTATATAATTTCATCTTCTGACATCTGGTTTTGCCCTTTCTACCTGAAGAGTCAGTAAAATTTGCTCGAAAAGAATTTCGAGAAAAACCAAACTGTAGTCAATTCACAAAAGTAGACTACATTTACCTTGGAGAGCAGTTACCAAGGATTTTTTCTAATAGACACCCTTTCCATAAAAGCAACTCTTATTTTACACAAAAATATGGTTTTTATTAGAATTATGAAGCTGATATTTTTGTTTTATGTATGTACATATTATTGTTAATTTTAATTACACAGTGAAATTAGAACTGAAATTATCACAGCAGCAAGACAAGAAGATGCAATAAAAAAGAAAGCAAACCAAAATTGCAACAAGCATTTTTTTTTTCTTAAAATCATAGAAGATTACTTAAACTGCCCTCTTAAATCCTACTTCCCCTTGGCTGTCCCTTGGATCCCACTTGACTGTTTGTCCGGGGCACTGGGGGAACCCCTTCTTAAGGAGAAGGAGGCTTCAGGCTTGTTCTAGCCCACATTTCTCATTAGAATATAGGCATTTTAAAGAGTACATTTTAAAACTACAATTAATGAAATGGGAATCCTTAACTTCATTTGTCCTTTTTCTTCAATCTTAACTATGTTTTATTCTCCTCTCTCAAGTAATTGAGTGAGGTCAAAAGTGGGCTGTATAAATTAGATTTCATACTAAGAAATACTAATCTGAGAATACTAAGACACAGATCTTAAATGACTTTCATAGTCAGAATGATACCTTTAGTAAGGATTACACCGTTCCCAAGTTTTCAAGACCAGAGCTTTTCATTTTCATCAATTTTCTTTCTGGGCCTTTATTAAGGACTGCCTAAGGAAATGAATGAATGAATAAATGAATGAGCACTACAGTCCAGACAATTTTTAGTACAATTCAAACCACTAAAATGTTGGTTCTGATGCAGTGCAAACTAACCGTTCCAGGCCAAACGTTATTTTTATTCGGTTTCAGTCTTCTGACATCTGATTTTTCCAACCTCACTGGAAGGGTCATTAAAACTTTGCTCAGCAAGCACTCCTTGAAAGACCCAATCTAGTTAATTCTCAAAGTCAAATTTAGTTTAACTAGAGGAACAGTTACCAAGGGCTCCTTGTAATTGATGTGTTTTACATAAAAGCCACATTTCATCCATTCATGGGCTCTTAACATAAAAGGCAATGCATTTATGTGAAGACTACAATTTGCCTGGTAATTTTCCATCACAATGGGAGCCCTTTATCTTCTGTCAATCAATGCTGGAAACAGAGGAGGGCTTTATCCTCTCTACTTTAACTAAGGGTAGAGTGGTCTTGAGCAGCCATTAGGAAAACAATGGTAAAAATGTTTCTGTCTTCCTTTATGTGCTCTGTCTAAACTAAAACACATTTTAAATGATGAACAATCCGTTTTATTATAAATAATTACACATTTTTAAGCCATAGAAGGTAAATTATCAAAATCTACAAAACCCATTTTAATTGTGCATACTCATTCTCAAGTCTAACTCAATGCTAGAATGAAATCGGCAAATTAATTACTTAATCGCCTACTAATAGCATTTGTCTGCTGTACATACTTTTTTGGCAATATTCATAGAAAACGTGGGTGTGGTCATTTTCCTTATTCTGGAAAATGTGATGTCAGATCTCTCAGTGAGCAGAATGTGATACTCAAATAGAATGCCTGCATTAGAAAAATGCAAGATAATCACTGATTCATGAATTTAGTTGTGCAAAATGATGTATCTCTGCTTCAGAATTAATTTCATGGACTTGCTTATTGAGCAGTTAATAGAATCAAGATAAGCCACTGAACATTGTGCTGGTTTGAAAGGATTATGTACCCTGGAAAACCTGTTTTAATCTTGATGCAATCTTGTGGGAGCAACCATTTTTTAAAATTCCTACTCAATAATGTAGGCTGGAAACTTGATTAGATTATCTTGATGGAATTGTGACTCATGCAATTGTAGGTATTAATCTTGAGTTAGAGGGAGATGTGACTCCACCCATTCCAGATGGGCCTTGATTATTTTACTGGAATCCTTCAAAAGAGGAGGCATTTTGGAAAGAGAGCCATGAGAATCATGAGACCCCATGCAACCAGAGCCATTTGGAGCTAAAGAAGGAAAACGTCCCTGGCGGAACTTCATGAAACAAGAAGCTGGGAGAGAAAGCTAGCAGGTGGCACCATGTTCACCACATGCCTTTCTAGTTGAGAGAGAAACCTTAAACTTTATTAGTCTTTCGTGAGTGAAGGTAACCTCTTGTTGGTGCCTTAATTTGGACATTTTTATAGACTTGCTTTCATTGAGACATTTTAACTGCCTTAGAATTGTAAACTTATAACTTATTAAAATCCCATTTTTAAGAGCCATTCTATTTCTAGTATATTGCATTCAGGCAGCTAGCAAACTAGAACAAGGGTCTAAGTTTTAATGCTTAGAATTTTAGAAAGACAAGAAGGGTTAGCACTCTTTGCACTGCTCTTGAAGATAAACAGGACTTGACCAGGAAGATATGAAGAAGAGCATTCAAATTATAGTTGAGAATATGTGCTGATCCACAGCACTGCATACAAATATTGCATAGGAACACATTGGGATTTCAGCTGCAGATTGAATTGAGGAGAAAAGGAGATGACACTGGAGAGAACAGTGGAAGGCAGTACTTGGAGAGCATGAGATATCATACTCACCATTGGAAGTTTACCCATATAGCTACAAGGAAACATTAGAGGTTCTTAAGTAAGAAGATTATATAATATATATGATTCACATTTTGTATGTTCAGTTTAAGGGACTTTTTCATATGACTGTGGAAAGTGGCAAATCTAAAATCTTTAGGACAAACTAGCAGACTAGAAACTCAGGCAGGATTTGTATGTTGTAATCTTAGAAAGTATTATTTTTCCTTCTCTAGAAACCTCAATTTTTGTTCTTAAGGCCTTCAATTGATCTAATGAGACCCACACACATTTTTAAGGGTAATCTTGTTTGCTTAAAGTCAATTTACTATAGATGTTAACCACATCTAGAAAATGTCTTCACAGCAACATCTAGATTAGTGTTGATTAAATAACTGGGCACTCTAGCCTAGCCAAGTTGATACATAAAATTTACCATCATAGTTCACTCATTGTAAACTTGGTACCCACACATCTCCCTAAACAATAATTAATCACCATGTAAATACAAGAACAAAGACCTATTTTTCTGTCTAACATGATACACTATACTGCCTACAACCAAAAATGCACAGACCCTTTCCCAGAAAAAGATGTGAAGTCTTTGGGTGGTCTTCCCTTGTCTTCCTGATATATTGTAACTTAAATACATAATATAAACTTACCTACTATTAATATATTTTATATAATGGAGGGTAAGGGAAGAAAACAAATATCACATTCATAGAAACTTATTCATAGCAAAATAAAGGAAAATACTATAATAATTACATTCCCTATTTCTGCAGCTGTTCAAGTGACTGTAAATGGTATTTATAAATACCTTCTTCTACTACCTATTCTATAGTCTTTTTGCCTTCAGCAAGCACCTCAGCTGGTCATAGTTCTTTGCCTGGTGGGAGTGACCCAAATCTTCATTCCTGAAGGATCTGTACTATTAGTAGTCCTACCTGAATTGGATTGGTGTAGTCTCCCATTGACTTCAATCACAAGGCACGGTAATACTAAGAGACGTCCTAAGGAATCTCCAATGTTCTAGACATACTCTTCCTTACCTCCATTGTGTAATAGAAGTTCAAATGTTCTTTGGTAATCAGGATCAATCACCCCAGCCAGTACAAAAACTTCCTTCTTTTCCCATTTATCAGAAGCATGGGAGCCCAAAGTGACCAGGTGGTGGCAGTCTCAGCTACCAGTCCAATGGGATTGAACAGCTGTGTCTCCTGGTGTAAGCACTCCTTCCTTTGGAACTCTAGACCATCAAGTCATGGGTTCAGGGTGCAAAAATGTTGCTATTGGATCACTAGGGATAATCGTGAGGGGTGTCATGCTCATGTCCATCCCTTGATTCCTGGCCCTTGAATCCTGGCTATAAGAGAAAAAGCACTTTAGATAGGGTGCTAATTAGAGCATATATGGCATCCTAGAGCAAATTTTCCCACCCTTACAAGATGTTTCTACCTAGATGGCAATGTAACTATGTCTTCAAAAGGCCATTCCACCCTTCTGTCAAGAAAGCTGCTTCAGGTTAACGGGGAACATGGTAATGGTAAGACTAATGAATTCATGAGTTGGGCCCATTGTTGTACTTCATTTGACGTGAAAGGAGTTCCTTGATCAAAAGCAATGATGTGCTGAATATCATAACGGGGGATAATTCGTTCCATAATTTATCATGATAATTTTGGCAGAAGCACTGTGGGCAAGAAAAGCATATTTATATCCAGAAAAAATGTCTAATCCAGTATGGAGAAATAAACTGGCTCTTCTGTCACGGAGTTGGACCAATGTAATTTAACCTGACACTTATGTAGCTGACTGATCACCTCAAGGAATGGCGCCATATTGGGCACTGAGTATAGGGCTCTGCTGCTGGGAAGATTGGGCACTCAGCACTGGCTGTAGCTAGGTTGGCCAGTATAGCTTAGTTCATTTATAACCTCCTTCCCTACCACTGTAGCCACTTTGTTATTGAGTCTACTGGAAATTACAGGAGATACTGAAAAAGTAGAGGCTGATGATATATATAGAACATTCCATCGTATCCATTTGATTATTAAATCTTCTTCTCCTGAGGTCACTCTCTGGTAAGCCTTCATATAGAACATGAATATCTTCATCTCCCCACCCTCATTTATGAGAGGTGGTTTGAAGCTGTGTGTACACCACCAGAAAACATATTATATTTAATCCATTCCTGTGGGTATGAATCATTGTATGTAGGAACTTTTAATGAGGTTACTTCAGTTAAGAAGGCATGGCCCATATCAATCAGGATGACTTTTAAAACAATCATTGGAATCCTGTAGAAGTGGAGGGAAATACAGACAGGAAACCACAGATGGAACAGTAAGAAGTGGATCATTAATGGAATCCAAAAGAGAAAGGAGAGACTGGGACATGCTACCATGTCTTGCCATGTGACAAACTAAGGACCAAAGATTTCCTGCAGCCAGCCCCAGAATGGTACAGTCTTCCAAAAAGAGAGTTCTGCTTTGATCATGCCTTGATATGGAATTTTTTCTCAGCCTCAAACAACAGATGAATAAATTCCTATGGTTTAAGTCAGCCCATTTCTGGGTATTTGTTTGTGCAACATAGGAAACTAAAATATATTTTGATACAAGGAGAGTGGGGTATTGTTATTGCAAAATAACAAAAATGTGGAGACAGCTTTAGAATTAGGTAATGGGTAAAGGCTAGAAGAAATGTGAGGTACTTGACAGAAAAAGCCTAGATTGCTTTGAGAGACTGATGGTAGAAACAAGGATGTTAAAGACACTTCCAGTGAGGGCTTAGATGGAAATGATGAATGTGTTATTGGGAAATAGAGGGAAAGAAATCCTTATTTAAAGTGATAGAGAACTTGGTGAAATTGGGTTTTGATGTTGGTTGGAAGACTTAAAAGTGATGAACTTGGATAATTAGCTGAGGAGATTTCCCAGCTAAAGGTGGAAAGCCCAGCCTGGTTTCTCCTTGCAGCTTATAGTGAAATGAGAGAGGAAAGGGATAAGCTGAGAATTGAACTTCTAGGCACAAATAAAACAGAAATTTATGGTTTAGAAAATTCTGAGCTTCCAAAAAGCAAGAATAGTGCTCCACCTGAGGGTTTAGTGAACATGGAACCAGTCAGCCATTTCGGGGGAAGTCAGGATTGGAAATGCAGTTAGTTAGTCAGGAAGGATTTGTGGAAAGTTCTTTTGTTTCATGGTTTGTTCTCTTGTGTACTACATGCTAAACCAATAAGTTTTTATGCAACTTGTATGAATGGAACCACAGCCATCCTGGACTAAAAAGGACAGAGAAGTGGCAAAATGAAGGAAAAATATCACTTAGGGCAGAAGCATTGTAGGTGAGGTCTAGACTGAAAACATCTTCTTGAGCCAAAAGAATGGGCCCACTCACGTGTGTGCAAAGGGCGAGTCTGCCCCAGAAGTTGGAGTGGGTAGACCCTCTGCTCCATTATTCAGGAAGAAGGTTATGCCCCTGGGAGTGTGGAGAGGCTGGCCACCACCACCCCAGTGCTCTGAGAGGTGGAGCCTGTACTCCAGCATGTGTGGACAGCCTGGCCACTATCCTCATGATTGAAGAAGGTGGACCCTTCACCACAGTGATTTTGGAGAGCATTGCTCTTGGGCTAGCAATTGGAAGGAGTAGAACTACCACTTCCTCAGCTCCAGAGGACAAAACATTATTCCATAGATGACTCTCAGCCCCTGAAATCTATTGGCTGATCCCTGCTGGGTTTCAGAGTTGTTTGGAACCCACAACCTCGGTTTTCTTCCAAATTTCTCCTTATGGAAATGGGAATGTTTATCTATGCCTGTTCCTTGTTGTATATCAGAAGCAGATAACTTGTTCTCTAGGTTTCACAGGCCCACAGATGGATGATTATGTCCAGGATAGACCAGAGCTGTAACTGACTTTTATGAGATGTTGTACTCTGAAAGGACTTAAGGTTTTTGGGAGATTGTGATGGACTGAATGCATTTTGTATATAGAAAGAAAATGTCTTTCGAGGGTTTAGAGTGTGGTGGTTTAAAGCTGTATGTACCCCAAAACAGCATGTTCTTAAATTTAATACATTCCTATGGGTGTGGACCCACTGTAAATAAGATATTTTAATGAGGTTACTTCAACTAAGAAGGCATGGCCCACCTCAATCAGGATAACTCTTAAACTTATCACCGGAACCCTTATAAGTGGAGTGAAATTCAAATGGAGAGAAAGCCTCAGAAAGAGCAGCTAGAAGCTGAGCATCAATGGAACCCAGAAGAGAATGATAAGACCAGGAGATGCCACATTCCTTGTTGTGTGGCAAACTGAGGACCAAGGATCACTGACAGCCAGTCCCAGAACACAACAGTCTTTGAGGAGAAAGCATTGATTTGATGATGCCTTGATTTGGACTGTTTCCTAGTCTCAAACTGTGAGCCTCAAATACATTTCCATTGTATAAGTCAATCTATTTCATGGTATTTGCTTGAGCAGCCTGGGAAACTAGGAGAGCATGCCTGTTTCTCAGACTTCCTTGTCACTAATTTTCTAATCACATTTCTTCTAAGTCACCATCCAAGTAAACCATCGACCACAGCCCACAATTCAATATTGTCCTCTCTGGACATTTCTCCTTTCAAGCAAAATGAAAAATCAAGTGCACTGCCCAAAGGACTTCCCTTCACCATTGTCCCTCAGGGATACAGAAAGGGGCTGTAGTGTTATAATTTGTTCATTTTTGGGTGGTAACTGTATCAGGTAAAATCATTGGCAAGCCATGTCCGAGTTTTCTCTTCTCAAGAAAACTGATTGTAGGGAACTCCCCAGCAGGCCATAGTTGTGACCCAGGAAAGAGAAGCTTATGTGGCAGGAGTGGAAGCCATCAGTGTTTGGGCCAATTCTTCATGTAATTTACCTGTGCCTTCAGGGCCTGCTTAAGTCAAATCTCATATATTCCAATTCCATTTGCTGATGTAGTGCTGCTGTGCTTACCCAACTACAGTGGCTTGCTGTGTCAGACAACACCCAGTTCACAAGGGGAAGCACAAGTCTCTGATAGCTTGGTGGCACATTGTAATAGTCAAGGTTCTCTAGGGAAAAATAACTGTAAATATTGAGTTATCTATATCTGTAAATATTGAGAATTTATAAAATTGTCTCATACAACTGTGGAGGTGAATGAGTTCCTATTTGGTAGAGCAGGCTGCAAGCTGGGAACCATGATGAAGGGTTTCAACAATTCCCCAGAAGAGGCTTGCTGGCTGAAGTAGAGATGAAAATTCTCTCTTCTGACTGTTGAAGTCATCATTTCTCCTTTTAAAGCCTTCAACCAATTGGCTGACCAATTTATCATTGTTGAAAGCAATCTCCTTTGTTGATTGTAGATTTTATCAGTCATAGGTGCAATCAACTTACTGATTATTTTAAGTCCACACATGTCCTCACAGTAACAGGCCAATGCAGTCTTGACAAAATGCCTGGGCCCCGTTACCTGGCTAGGTGACCCCATAACCCTAAACATCACATGTATTGTTAAGCATTCAGTTTCTGTCCAGTCCCAAGAGCAGGCCAAAGGCTCTTATTAAGAAAGAGACACTCAGAGGATTGCATAGTTTTATTTCAAAATCCTAAGTGTCTGAGTCACCAATGGAGGCCTGCTAAAATCTGCAAAAGCATCTCTATCTGCCAGTGACCCATCTAGCACCATTGAAAAAGCTGGGCCCAATGACCCAAGTGGCAGAGCAGCTTATAGGGCAGCTTGGGTCTGTTGCAAAATCTTTCCTCCTTTTCAGCCCCATTCAAAGTGGAAATCTCTAAGGTCACTCAAATAAGGAACATGTTGCCTCTAAAATACAGAAAGAGCAAATGGGCTACGGGAGGGGCCAGATGCAAAAAGTTACCCCTCCTCTCAGGAGAGATAACTCAGTATATTCTGTAAAATTTTCCTGAAGTGGAAAACCTGTGAACTTTTGTCAGATTTCTTTCCCATCCTCTGATACAGATGTTTTACCAATAAATCTAGAGTAGTTACTAATTCTTGCTCACGAGGTCCAATCAGGTTAATGTGGAAGAGGGAGACGATCTCTCCAGGAATAAAATACTGCTTTTGATTTACTATTTTCCACGATAGAGGGACTTCCAGTGGCTTCCACTTGGCCTTTCCTACAGTAATAGCTCTCACTCCACAGGTCAGGGAACCGCTGTGGGGATTCTGCCAGTTGCCGGGTACCTTTTCCTATTATACATTCCAGAACTGGGGTATAAACACAGGGTGGGTTGGGGCCCACCGGACTCACTGTGCGATGGACCTGAGCTAAAACTTCATTGATCGTCTGACCACTTTAAGCCCCGACTCTGCTGATGGGCTTACAGTGACATTTTCACTCTCCTGGAATTAGAGTCAATTCAGAGCAAGAGTCCAGTAACCCCCAAATGCCTGGTCATTTCCTTTTCCTTAACACACAGTCACCATGTTAACAGAACATAGCTCCTTTTGGGGGAGCCTGGTAGGAATCTGTAGGGGCCACTGAGGGAGGCGAAGCCTAGCAGGATGATTAGATTGGCATCTTAAAAACGTCTCTGTGGTAGCTAAGGGGAAGTTGGCTCCGAGGCAGCAGAGACTGGAGGCAGAAAGACCAGTTAGGATGCCATGTATAATTTTGTGACCTTGTCATTTATCCTGCGGTGTAAATTATTTTAATCATCATAAATACAGTTGTGAGTTGTGAAAATGCCATTCCAATCAATTATGGTGTAGGAAGTGACTTTCAGTCTACGCTTGAGGGAATTTTCTTTTTGTATGCACTTTCCACTGACATTGACCTGCTGGGGATGGGAGTTACTTCTTTTGGAAAACACAATAAGCCCAGGAGTTTAGCTTTTCTTTTGGCAGAGAATGATAAAAACACATAAATGGAAAAATCATAGGACAGTGCACTAGGTTATGTTTACAGGGGGTTGAGATCAGATACTCTACTCTGCTGCTGTTAAAGAAAGACATCAGCATGTGTTCATGGCCACAATGGCAAAATTAGTTAATTTTCAAGTCTAAAGAATATGGAATACTATATAGAGCAAAGAACGTGGATTTTGAAGGGCACCCATTGAAATGGCTGACTTTCTAATTTACCTGCATTAGAGCTCAGCTCTCACAGCCTCTTGGTCTATTTTGCTCTTATCTGTGGGTACCTTCAGGCCTCTTCACAGCTTTGAGTCTGTTATTCCCAGTTTGTTCTTAGTTGTTAAGTGGCTGAGGTGTTAAACACAACATGGATGCTTTGTTAAATACAGCCTAGTGTCACCAGCAGTTTCTTCAATTCATCAGCTCTGCCTTTTCCTAGCCTTTGGACAAATCTCACTTTGCATAGATTTTAAATCTCAGTTTCGTATTCTCACTGTCACACTTTCTCCGCATCTAAAGATCACATTTGCTTTCTGTGTGTCTGTCATTTGTTCCTGAGCTGTCCTTTAGTTTCAGTCTTGAAAAGCCTAGTTAGTGATGCTCTTTCCTGGGGTGCTTCTTTGCAACTAGACTGCTTTAAATCAAGCCTGTAATTATGAGAGGAATTTTGTTTATTTTCAGTTAAAAAAAAAGAAAAACTGTTTATACATAATCTCAATGGACCCTTATAATATAATCCTGTAAACTAGGTATTGTTTTGACATTTGTACAGATTTGGAATGTATGACTCAGAGAATTAAAAGAGCTTACTTTACAAAATCATAAATATTAATGGGGGAGGGACATAGTGCCACATCCTTGACTTTCTGCTGAGCTAGTTGTGGGACCTAAAGTAATTGATTTTTTTTAATGAGTGAAAGAAGCCAGTCTCTAAAATTTACATAATGTGTGATGATTCCAGTTATATGAATCCAGTTCTTTTTTGTTTCCTCCTTGCCCCTAGTCTTTGTTTTTCAAGTGGCTTAAAAAAACTAAGGCACATTGAATTTAACCAAAATTATATACCCAGATATTTAAAAAGCAAGTAATGCTAAAAAGCTTAGAGCAAACACCAGCAGTCTCCTGCTGCCTGCACAGCTTCACTGTCCATGTGGTTACCTGCCAGACTTCACAGAGGTCACATTTTTAACTTCGCTTTTGCCCTTTCTTTTAGCTTTGTCACATCTTCTGGTACTCATGACATAATTTTTTTTAAAGCTGACATCGTTCATCTATTTACCAGGCACAGATGAGTTAATTCACATTATAGAATCATGCGTTATAGCAGAAGCTGTGGGCGGATTACGGTGTATATACATAGAAATTGACAACGCAGACACTTTAATTCTGTTCTCCCACCCTCAGCTGTTTTTTTTTTAACTTTATTTTTGGCTCTGTTGTATTTATTCAGATACGTTCACATACCATATATTCTATCCAAAGTATACAATCGATGTTCCAAAGTATCCCCATTTCATTATCAGTGACCCTCACTCTCAGTCTTAGGCAATGTTCATAGCTACAAAGAGAGCAATGACAGAGTTACACAGGCACGCATAAAAGAAAATCTAAAACTCCTCATATCCCTTATACCCCCAACTCCGAAATTATTACCTGTAGAATTGGTGGGGTGCGAGTAAGTTATTGCTGTATAATATAGCCCATAGCATGCATAGGATGCCATTTTCTCATAAACCACTCTATTATTAACTCTTTGTACAAATGTCATACATTTGAAGTAGTTCATGAAAGAACTTACTTATATTTGTAGTGTTAATTAGTGAAATACATGACTTTAGAAAATCTCCTTCAATTATATTCATCTTCAATAGGCATTATTACTTATAATCTCTATAAGGAGTTACCATCATCTCTATCTGTTCCCAAACATGTAAGATCAGCCTCATTACCAAATCTGCATATGGGATGTAGCTGTTCCCCTTCTCTGGTGTCCATCTCTAGGTATCACGTATTATACGTTTTAAGACTCTGAGTTTACATTTTCTAGGTGGTTTATATAAGTGAAATTATACAGCATCTGCCCTTTGGTGTCTGACTTATCTCACTCAATACCATGTCTTCAAGGTTCATCCATGCTGTCACATGCTTCAGGACCTCATTCCTTCTTACTGCTGCGTAATATTCCAGTATATGTGTATACCACATTTTCTTTATCCACTCATCTGTTGATGGATTCTTGAATTGTTTCCATCTTTGGCAATTTGTGAATAATGCTGCTATGAACATCAGTATGGAAATGTCTGTTCAAGTCACTCCTTTCAGATCTTCCGAGTTTGCAACGAGTGGCAGAATTGCCAGGTTATAGGGCAACTCAATATTTAGTTCTCTGAGGAATGGCCAAACTGTCTCCTGCAGCAGCTTTACCAGTTTATAGTAGAACCAGCAATGAATAAGTGTTCCATTTTCTACACATCCTCTCCAACATTTGTGCTTTCCTGAGTGTTGAATAGTGGCTATTCTTGTAGATGTGAGATGATATCTCCTTGTGGTTTTGATTTGAATTTTCCTAATAACTAATGAATATGAACATCTTTTCCTACGCTTTTTAGCCATTTGTATTTCTTCTTCAGAAAATGTCTCTTCATATCTTTTGCCTATTTATAGTTCAGCTGTTTGTTCTTTGGTTGTTGAGTTGCAGGATTTCTTTATATACATTAGATATCAAAATGTTATCAGATATATGGTTTCCTAATATTTTTTCCAACTGAGTTGGCTCCTCCTTTATCTTTTTGACAAAAGCCTTTGAAGCACACAAGTATTAAATTTTGAAGAGCCCCCATTTATCTATTTTTTCTTTTGTTGTTTGTACTTTGGCTGTAAGGTCTAAGACGGTACCTTCTGTTACTAAGTCTTAAAGATGTTTCTCTTTATTTCCTTTAAGGAGTTTAATAGCACTCAATCTTTTCTTTAGGTCTTTAATAAATTTTGAGCTAATTTTTGTATAGGGTGTGAGGTAGAGGTCCTCTTTCATTCCTTTGGATATGGATATCCAGTTTCTGTGTTCCGTTTTTGAAAAGACTATTCTGACCCAGTTCAGTGGATTTGGGGGCCTTGTCAAAAATCAATTGACCATAGAACTGGGGGTCTATTTCCAAACTCTCATTTCAAGTCCATTGATCAGTAGGTCCATCTTTGTGCCAGCACCATGCTGTTTTGACTACTGTGGCTTTATAATAAGCTTTACAGTCAGGAAGTGTTAAGTCCGTTCACTTTTTTTCAGTATGTTTTTGGCTATTTGAGGCCACTTTCCCTTCCAAATAAAGTTGATAACTAGCTTTTCTAAGTCTTCAAACTAGATTGTTGGAATTTTGATTGGTACTGTGCTAAATCTGTAGATCTATCTGGGTGTAATTGGCATCTTAATGACACTTAGCCTTCTTATTCATGAAGTTGAAATGTGTTTCCATCTATTTAGGTTGTCTTTGATTTCTTTAGCCATGTTTTGCAGTTTTCTTTGTACAAGTTTATTCCTAGATACTTCATCCCTAGTCAAGTTTATTCCTAGATACTTCATTTCTTTAATTGCTACTGTGAATGGATTTTTTTCCTCATTGTCTGATTGGTTAGGTCATTACTGATATATAGAAATGATTTTTGCACATCAGTCTTGTATCCTGTCACTGTGCTGAATTTGTTTATTAGTTCAAGTAGCTTTTTCATAATCGTATCATCTAGAAATAGAGGAGTCTTACTTCTTCCTTCCGAATACAGATGCTTTTTTAAATTTCTTAACTAGTTACTCTAGCTAGAATTTCTAGCTCAATGTAAATAATAGCAGTGACAGTGGGCATCCTTGTCTCGTTCCTGATCTTAGGGGAAAGGCTTTCTGTCTCTCATCATTGAGCATGATACTAGCTGTAGATTTTTCATATATGCCCATTATCATATTGAGAAAGGTTCCTAATTTTTGAAGTGTTTTTATCAAGAAAGGATGCTGAATTTTGAGGAATGACTTTTCAGTATCAGTTGATATGTTATCATGTGCTTTTTCCCTTTCAATTTGCTAACATGTTGTATTACACTGATTGATTAATTTTCTTTTTATCAACCACACTTGTATGCCTGGATTAACTCCTGGTTTGTTGTGGTGTATAATTCTTTTACTGTGCCATTGGTTTGGATTTGAAAATACTGTGTTGAGAATTTTTGCATCTATATTCATTAGGGAGATTGGCCTGTAATTTCCCTTTCTTGTAGTATGTAATTATGTTTTGGTATTAGTGTGATGTTAACATCACAGAATGAGTTAGATAGTGTTCCTTTTTCTTCATTGTTTTGGAACAGTTTGAGCAGGAATGGTGTTAGTTAAAATTCCTCTGAGAAACCATTTGACTCTGGGTTTTTCTTTGCAGGGAGGTTTTTTGATGACTGATTGAGTCTCTTTACTTGGTTTGTTGAAGTCTTCTATTTCTTCTTGAGACAGTATGATTTGATTGTGTGTTTCTAAGAAATCGTCCATTTCATTTAGGTTCTTTAGTTTGTTGGTGTACAGTTGTTCTTAGGATCTTCTTATAATTTGTTTTATTTCTTCAGGGTCCATGGTAATGTCCCCTCTTTCATCTATGATTTTATTTATTTTTATCCTTTCTCTCTCTCTCTCCATCTCTCTCTCCCTCTCTCTCTCTCTATTTTTCCTTTTCAGCCTGGTTAAGCGTCCATCATTTTATTAATTTTTCTTGAAAAAAAATTTGGTTTATTGATTCTCACTATATTTTGTGTTCTCCAATTAATTTATTTCTCTTTTAGTTTTTTTTTTTATTTTCTTCTTCTATTTACTTTGGGGTTAATTTGCTTTTCTTTCTCTAGTTCTTCTAGGTAAGCAGTCAAGTCCTCAATTTTTGTTATTTCTTCTTTTTTAGTATAGGCATTTCGGGCAATAAATTTCCCTCTCAGCACCAGCTTTGTCACATTCCAAAAGTTTTGATATGTTGTGCTCTTGTTTTCATTCATCTCCAGATTTACAAATACCTTCTTTGACCCACTGATTGTTTAAGAGTATATTATTTAACCTCCATATATTTGTGAAATTTCTGATTCTTTCGTGGTTTTTGATTCCAGGCTTTATTCCATTGTGGTCAAAGAAAGTGCTTTGAATATTTTCAATCTTTTTAAATTTATTAAGATGTGGGTTTTTTTTTGCCACAAAGTATGATCTATTCTTGAGAACATTCCATGAACAGCACTAGAAAAGAATATATATCCTGGTGTTTGGGGTATAATGATCCATAGATATCTGTTAGACGTAACTCATTTACCATATTGTTTAGGTTCTCTATTTCCTTATTGATCCTGTCTGGCTGTTCTATGTATAGAGGAAAGTGGTGTATTGAAATGTCCCATTATTCTTATTGAAATGTCTATCACTCCCTTCAGTTTTGCCAATGTTTGCCTCACATACTTTGAACCTCCTTAATTAGGAGCTTAAATATTTATGATTGTTATTTCTTCATGGTGAATTGTCCCTTTTTTAATATAGAGTATCTTTCATTTTATTGTATGATATCTTTGCATTTAAGGTCTATTTTGCCTCATATTAATATAGCTACTACTGCTTCCTTTGATTACAGCTTGCATGGAGTATCTTTTTCCATCTTTTCACTTTCAATCTATTTTTATCCTTGGGTCTTAGATAAGTCTCTTGTAAGCAGCATATAGATGGACCATATTTTTAAATCTATTCTGTCAATCCATATCTTTTAATTGGGTAATTTAGTCCATTAACATTCAGAGTTATTACTGTAAAGACAGTTATTGAATCTATCACATTATCCTTTGGGCTTTGGTTGTCAGATCCTTTAAGTTATCCTTACTAATACTCTTCACTTATGTGCCCTCCTCCCAGGCTGTTTCTCCTGTCTTTATTTCTCAGCAGACAGAACTGAAAACAATGCCAGACTGTTTTGATCTGTTCTTTCAGGGCATGTCTCTTGTGAAACACATTCTCTCAGGATTTGTTGGTCTGTGAAAATCTAAAACTCTCACTTTTGAAGGACAAACATTTCTAAATAAGAAAATTATTGGCTGGCAATTTTCTTCCTTCAGAAGTTTCAATATATTAAATTACTGTCTTCTCGCCTCCATGGTGCCTTTTGGATATTCAGAACTTAGTCTTACGTGGCTTCCCGTTATGTGGTGAATTCTTTTTTTTTCTTGCTGCTTCCATGACTTTAGCTCCTCTTCATCATTTGGCAGTCTGATTAGTATGTGTTTTGGAGTAGGTCTATTTGGATTTATTCTATTTGGAGTTCATTGGGCTTCTTTGATTTGTAAAATTATGACTTTTGTAAGGGTGGCAATTTTTGCCTAATTATGTCCTCAAATAATCTTCCTAGCCCTTTACCCTTCTCTTCTCCTCTGGCACCCCAAGGATTCTTATATTTGTGAGCTTCATGCTGTTCATCATTTCCCTGAGAGCAAATTCAAAATTTTCCATCCTTTTTGCCATTTATTCTTGTGTTCCTTCAAATTCAGTTGCCCTGTCCTCTAGTTCACCTATTCTTTCTTGTGTCTCTTCAAATCAGCTGTTGTATGTCTCTAGTATATTTTTAATTTGATCTATAGTCATTTATTTTCTCAAGAGCTGCTATTTTTCTGTTTATTTTTTCAAGTTCTTCTTTATGTTCCTCTAGTGTTTCTTAATATTCTTTATGTCTTTAACCAACCTATTAACATTATTAGGAGATTTGCATGAACATCTTTCATTAGTTCTTCCAAATTTTATGTCTTCTCATGCTTTTTGATTTGGTTGTTTGGCTTGGCCATATCTTCTTCATTTCATATGCTCAGTGATTTTTAGTTAATTTCTCAGAATTTGATTATCTTGATAAGGTTATTTCAACAAGTTATTCTCCTCACTTGTCTAAGATTTAGCAGTTGCTTGGGTTTGCATTGAAGGTCTCCTTTTTCACTTGGTTTGTCAGTGATTTTCCACCAAACCAAGTCCTGAACCTCAGGTCTGTGGAAGGCTGAGAAGAAAGGCACTTTGCCAGAGTGCATTTTACTTGTCCTCTAAGCAGATGGCTCTCTTGGGTCACCTCTTCCCCCAGGCCCGCCTCTCCCTGACTGTGTCAGCAGGCTGGGCAGGATCAAGACCAGGTGAGAATTCAGTCAAGGCCACAGGTGTCCGTGTGTACTAAAACCCTCCAACCCCAGGGTTGCGTAGTGTCCACTGTGTACCTCAGCAGAGAATCACTTGTGGGCATGGTGGTCTGTTGTTCCCCAGGCTCTCACATGGAATGACCTTTGGATGTGGGTCTGAGTGTTTCCATTTCCCTGACTACATCAGCCCAGCAGTGCCTGGTGCTATGCTATGGCTCATTGCCTCCCCCCACATCTCTCTGCCTTTGCATGCCATGAACACTTTGGCCACCATGGGGAAAGAATACAGGTCGCAGAAACCCAAGTGCCTCTTTCACTGGTCAATTATCAGATCAGCTCTGCTCTCCATTGCCCCTTCCTCCTGAGGGGAAGGCTCCTGATTATCCCCCAAAACCAGGCACCCATTGAGGCCTGCATCAAGGATGGGGGTAAGCATTGTGCCCTGGCACTAAGGACTCTGTGCACAGGTAAACCAAGATTGTTGGCTTCCAGGTTCCCTGAAGGCACTCCTGGCTTTGGAGCTGAGAGGGAGGATCTCTCCAGCAGTCTGTGTAAGTGGGAGTGTGGAAGCACACTGCTCCTTTGGCACCCACGTTAGCCTGCGTACGGTAGCCTGTCCCAGGTGTGATCACAATTAAATAAACCCACTCCATCCTCTCAATCACAATTTCTCTGCTTTTTCATCCAGGCCCTCCCTATATAATATAGCTATCCCTTTCTAGCAGTTCATTCCCTGGAACCACTATCTCAGTCATTTTCTGTCCTTTCTCTAGATGTTCCATGGCCTCAAGTAATGCCTTTTACTTTCATGAGACTCATTTCCTCATGCAACAGCACTAATGACTTCTAGAAATCATGAAACTTTATAATTTCAATAATACTATGTCAGCATTGCATGCAATATTAGATTTAATTTCTAAATATGACTTTGGACAGTATGCCGATATCTCCTCTCACACACACACACACACACACATACACATGCAAATATTTTAGTCTCAACAAGATATAATTGGAATTAATTTTTGTCTTGTGAATTCTTCATTTATTATAGTCCTCCATGTTACTATCTGATTAAATTCTTTTGATCTAATTTTCAATTCATTAATTCTCCATTCAGCTGTATCTTTAATACAGTTAAGCCCATCCACTGATTTCTTACATTTGGTCATGTTACTTTTCCTTTTTAAAAATTCTTTTTTCTTTTAAGTTAATATTTTGCCACTTTCTGCCCAAATGCTTAATCTTATCATTATTATCCCTTTGAATATGATAAGTATAATTAATTTGACTTAAGTATATATGTATGTATGTATGTATGTATGTGTGTGACAACTTTGGTATCTGGAGCCCTGTTAATCTGTTTCTATTTTGGGTTGTTTCTGCTGTTTTATTATTTTTTTAACATGTTGACTTTTTCCTCATTTTGCCAATTACATTTTATTGATATCCAGACATTGTATTACCAAAGTTGCCTGATACTAATTTCAGACTAGTGAAAAATATTTGATTAGAAGCAACAGCTTTAAAATGCATATATATAATTCTTGTTGGACAAATTTAAAATTTTAGATCTGAGCTTCTTGGTTAGTATTCTGTTACACCTCTAAATCTCCTCGATTTGTGCTTATACATTTCATTACACTTCAATTTATTACACTGAGCAGGTATTACACTTTTTATAAATTGAAGGTTAGTGGCAGTTCTGCACAAGCAAGTCTGTCAGTGCCACTTTTCCAACAGTAGACATGTACTTTGGTTTTTTTAGACCTGATGCTATTGTACACTTAGATTACAGTATGTGTAATTTGTCTTAGACATAATACTATTGCATACTTAATAGACTACAATTTGGTGCAGGCATGACTTTCATATATACTGGGAAACCAAAACATTCATGTGATTCACTTTATTGATATATTTGCTTTATTTAGGTGGTCTAGAACTTTATTTAGGTGGTCCAGAACCACAAAATCTCTGAGGTATGCCTGTCATTACTAGCCCATGTGGGACTATTTAAATTAAAATGAAATAAAACTACAAATTTAGTTCTTCAGTTTCTCTTGTCATATTAAAAAATCACGTGACCACAACTACCATATGGGGTAGCACAGTTATAGAATATTTCTTCCATTGCAGAAATTTCTATTGCACAGAGAATATCAGGATACTTGGGGAGAGCTGGTCCAAAAAAAATCTTCAAAAGTTCATGTCCTCTGTCAGCTATCTATTTCTCCCAATTTATTGTCTAAGTAATCATGAAATCCTTGGTGTTATCCTCCAAATGGTTTACATTTTTAAACTTCTTTTATGAAATATTCTTCTATTTATTTATTTCAGTTTTATTTGTAGTTTTATAAATACCTGGTGATGAATACATTATCTGCTTATCTAAGCATTTAGTTTCTGAGTTGTTTCAAGAAATACCTTTATCTTCTGAATCTTTTCTAAAATTTCCAGGATTTCTGCGTTCATCTACTATTAGCTGCTAACCAGAGCCAATTTCTATGTCAATAGCTAATCTTACTTAATTCCTTAAGAATGATGTTCTTGATGTACCATCTAGAGCTCTGAGCCTAAGTTTTAAAAAAATGTATAATGCAAATATAATGTAAAACTCTAGTACTATCTTACCCTCTACCCCCATGAAGCAACTGATGAAATCCTTAGTCCTTGGTGTCTGTTGGAGTGTCTTATTCTGCCTCACCCTGGTGACAGATTTGCAGAGCTTACCATCTCCTTAGGTAATAGTTATGGCAATTCCCAGTCCCTGTAGTTAGCAAACATTTCAAATTCTAGCTAAAGCACGTATCTTTGGGTTGTTGAAATTAAAATTTTGTTTTCAGTTAATACGTTGGTAAGAAATCTAACTGTTTTCTTCTGTTTTTTTTTTAATTTTCTGTGAAATTATTTGTCTTTCTAATTATTTATTGATTTAATTCCATGCTTAATCTCTTTACTCTGAGTATTTGCCTTCATTAGTTAGCAGAGATGTTTATGCACACCTGGAGATTTTGATAGAAGAAATTAACTAACTTCCAAATTAAGTAAATAGTGACAAAATTTACTCCAATATGAAGAAGCCATAGTAACCTAGGGTGTAATTTCAGTTTTTTTCTTATACCAATTCTCATACCTTCTATTAGACACGATGGAGTGGAAATTATTTAAATGGAAAAATAAAAAATTAAAATTTGTTTTTAAATATAGCTCAGCCATATCACCAGGTAAGAAATCTGATCACAGACAAGTTAGTTTGCATCTTTCTCAATATGTTAAATGTGAACATTAAAGCAGTTATAGCTCTTACACATTTGCAGAGGTTATGAGTGTTTTTATTGACGCTGAATCATGCTTCATGTAATGAAAAGGTCTGGACTCAGGTGACCTCAATTAAAATCTTACTGTCATAACTTACTACCCAGTTGACCAAAAGAAAGGCATACACATTCTCCAAGCTTCAGTTTCCTCATTTGTATATGAGAATTATTATATCAACCTCAAAGGTTGTTGTGAACAATTTAATAAGGTAATGAATTCAAAGTGCTTGCCATTTATAACATCACCAATAACTGTTAACTATCATATAGTTATTTTGACTAGTGTCTCCATCCTTGCCATCAAGTAGCTCAGAGTCTACAGCGAGAGAATTTTAGTTAGAAATGAAACTAATCTGAAGCAGCATGGCCTAAGCCCTCTTGGAGAGAGAAGTTCAACGTTCAAGCATGTCCTAAGCCCAAGCAACAGAACCACTTCCTTAATGCCCAATTAAGGAGGCACCAGGCATTACTTGCAGAACTGCACCGAATTTGCTCAAGAGTGCAGGATGGTTTATGGAGTAATGTTTTGCTGCTCCAACAGGACCTCATTTGCATGAGAACAGGACAATTTGGTTCTCCAGTACTTAATTTTCAGCAAACTGCTTTCCTTGAGCCTTATTCTTAGCTTGTTTTCACCTGGGAAGAACTTTCAGAGATGCATGTTTTAATCATGTGGTAACCTTTAGGACAGAAAGGTTGGAGCAAACAATTTCTGGCCTAGAATTACTTTGTAAGGGGTAGTATTAAGTTTATGAAAAATTCCTACAATTCCTTCCAACAGCTTCTGATACGAAGTGGAAATTTTGCAGTCCCTCTATCAATTCAGTTCAATTCTGCCTCCATCCCAAATGAGGCCAGACCCCACAGAGTAGGGACACTCCTCAGGCTGCCCTTTTGGTACCAGTCCCAAGTACAGGGGCCCACTCCACCCACACTTCCCACCAACTGGCTACAAATGTAGGGTTCCCACTATCCCTTTGGGTTCTAAATTTTCTAGGATGACTCACAGAACTCACCAACTGTGCTATACTTAGGATTTTAGCTTTATTATAGTAAAACAACACAAATAAGAAGCAGATAAAAGAAGAGACACATAGGACAAAGTCTGGGAGGGTCTCAAATTCAAGATTCAGTGTCTTCTCCAATTAGGGTCAAAAGGGTCACCCTCCCATCACAGTGATGTATCTTCCCTTTCATGGATGGCTATCAGAGCTTCAAGTGTTCTGAGTCCATATGGTTTCATGTCATAGGCATGACTGAGAGAGCAATGCCCACATGGTGGGACTTGGTCTCCAGGCTCCCTCCCCTCCCCAAGGTCAGGCCAACATGAGCTGGCTCAAAGCCCAACCCAACCCCATGGTTGGTCTTTCTGGGGCCTGACCCCCACCCTCAGACTATAGGTGCCTGCCCCACCTTGCCGTGTCCATACCATGTGAGCCATCATGTGTGGCTCTGGGAAGGAACACCTTGAATAACAAAAGGAGAAATTAAAAAGATGTAAAGGTTACCTCCCCAGAAACAGGACAAAGACAAGAGAAGCTTTTCAAGGAGGCTTAAAATATATGTGCATGAATAAAAACACAGTACCCCGAGGCCAAGTCATTCATTCAATCTATGTCCACAGCTTGGCAAAACCCAAGATCAGAAAGCTTCAACCAAACAGAGAACTGTGTGCGGAGGGTAGAACGAACACCTTCAGAAGTTCCCTGAAAGGAACCAAACGGTCATTGCTGACCCAGGCGATCATCCTATGGGTTGTGAAGGTGCCAGAAAACACCTTGTTTCCATATCCAGTCCTGGTCTATCCTCACCACTTCCTATCCATTTTCCATGCTGTGTAGGACAATATTACTGGCCTTTTTATAATCCTTCTATGGTCCTCCATTGGCCTGGTACAATTAACATACAAGGCCTTCCATCATCTGTCCTTTCAAACACTGTTAAACTTCCCATCTTTTGCATTTTTATTTATATCCCGGTAATAAGGAGCTACCTGTAGCTTATCACACGTATGATGCTGTTTCACCCCTCTGTGCCTTTGCTTAACTGGTTTCCTCAGAGAATCACTTTCCTCCTCTCTAATTTCCTTCTAGTCAGGCAGGTGCCATTTCCTGCAGGTAACCTTTCCATGATGTCAACTTTAGAGTTTCTCCAGGTACCCCATTTTTTCCCTGAAAATTCTGGTCCTGTATGCAACTCCACAACCAATTCTGTTGTTTTCAAAATCTGGTGAGCCAAATTACCTTTGGGTACCTGTGAAGATTTATAGAGACCTACTCCTGGAAAAGAAAAAAATGTACCACATTGCATCAAGTTTCACAGTTTTTGGGGATTATCCTGAGACCCATGTCCGGATGTCCTTTGGAGAATCCACACCATAGATTGTGAGCATCTTAGGGTCAGTGACTGAAGTTTGCTATCTTTCCTGTTCCTGGGATGCAGCACATTTCTTCACCTATAATAGCCTGTCCATAAATTTATGCTGAAATGAACCTGACACCTGATCACATGGTATTTCCTCTTAGATGCTTGAAAGTTACCTCAAAGTGGCATGCCAAAAATTAAATGTCTCTGTTCTGTGCGACAGTGGTTCAGTGGCAGAATTCTCGCCTGCCATGCCAGAGATCTGGGTTCGATTACCGGTGCCTGCCCATGCAAAAAAAAAAAGTTATGTTTCCACTAAGCCCAGTTTTCTTCACTGTTTTTCCCTCTGGTGAAAGTGTCTGCTATCTACATAGTTGTATAGACTAGAAATCAAGACTTGTCCTTGATACTGCCTTTTGCTTCACCCCCAGCACTTAATAAAGTAAATGTATATGTAGATACTGTGAATGTGAATGCATATATAACCTAATGATGTCATACCATATAGAATCAGCTTTCTCGTTATTATACTACTAAGGCCTAACACAGGGCCAAGAACCAGCAGACACATGCAAACTAAAGAAAGGTGCCTGGTGTGCCTCTCCCTGTCCCTTCCTCTGTCCTCATGGTTGGGAGGCAGATTTGCTGGCTGGGCTAGCCATTTGGGTCTGTGACCAGAAGCTGTGCACTGAGAACAGAGGATCAGGATAAGAAAAGATCCTGGGTTCCTGATGACGGTAAAGCCACTGTCCCAGCTCTGGATTGCTTCATTGACCTCATTTAATCACTCTGATTCTGAGTTTTCTAAATAGGGAAACCAAGGAAAATAGTTTGTAATGAAACTAACCTTTTATGGAGCCTTCTGTTGATTTCCAATTGGCATGACTTTTAATTTCTATTCACAAGCATTCATAATTCCCTGAGATATAGGGTCTAGATTTTTGGTGAAGCATTGTGCTGATTCTGAAGTTTTTTGGTTTTTCCCATGAAGAATGGACTTAACCTGTTGCTCTGTTTTTCTAGCACATTATATATATATATATATATATATATATATATATATATATATATATAATGCTTCTGTCTTTGTTCATGTTCTCCTTTTAATCTGGAATGCACTTCCTTGCTTCCATACTTACTAAATGTTCTGGTATAACATGCAAATACTGAACAACATTTAAAAAACCAGTAAGTTAAAGATTGAATAAATATTAAACTCTGATCCTGCGTACAATTATGCTTCCATAAAAGGAGAGATGTCTATGTGTTACAATATTTAGAGAAGCTTCTTAATATGTGAAGAAGCTTCTTAATATGTGACTATTAAAAAATTACTAATATACCACACTAATGCAATAATACTAGACTGGACTATGGGAAGTTTGCATTTTAAGCATGCTTTATCTATAATCTTTCAACTCCTCAAATAAATAAATAAATAAATAATAGAAGGGTTCTTAACAGCTCCACAACTTTAAAAAATGACATTGGCTTGGATATAGGGGGAATTTAAGTTAAAGAAGTCAAGGAGGAAGGCAGAGTATATTTTTTATTTTATCATTCTCTTTAAAGAAAAGCTCAGTAAACCAAGAAACAATGCTGGGAATGAGCAGCACATTGATGAGTTTTCCCCTGCAGAGTCATCCTCACCACCCCTGATGTGACTCATGAGGACCAAGCACTCCAGCTCTTGATTGGTCATTGCTCATCTCAACCAGTGCTTGCTTCTCTCAACCAATTACCTTTATCCAGCCAGGTAACTCGGGAGCCAGTGGTCCTGAATGCTTGCTGCTGCTATTTGATTTTGCATAACAATTCCCAGATATTTGCAGATAATTAGTATGTATTGCACAAATCTGCATACCTCTGTCCCCCCAATAATCACTCAAGACACCTATTGATCAGATGCCAGTTATTAGCAACAGTCATTGTACTCTAGATCTCAACACAACTCAAGGTCACTTAAATTTTTAATTTACATTTTAAATATAAATTTTCTGAAATCGTTTCTTACCTAGTATTTTGATATAAATAAATAGAAAATAGAAACACAACAGATTTAACTCCTTTAGCCTCACAAAATAAAAATCAAAACATTTTTAGCACATCTTCAAACATGGCCAGGGCCTTAAACTTGAAACTAGAAGACTTAGGTTCAAATTAAGGTTCTGCTTTGTTTTTTTGTTTTTTTTCCATGTTATTTACTTTGAACATGTTACTTGGGCTCCTAGGGCCTCCAATTTCCTAGCACTAATTGGGGATAATAGTTTACTCCATTGTTTGATTTCTTATCAGGTTTCCCCAAATGAATTCTAAATTCCTTCAGAGCAGAGTTGGGTATATTTGATTCTATCTTCAGTTCCAACCAAAGCAATGAATGTTCATTAGATGGATTAACTTACATAAAAATAATTAATAAGCAATAATTTTCAAAACTCTCTTCAACAAGTAGTTACAAGACAGATCCCAGAGTTTGTCATGGGTTACCATACAATCATCTCATATTTTTCCTTCTAGCTGGTCCAAAACATTTGGGGCTAGAAGGAATATATATATTTAATCATCGTAATCAACTTTTTTGTGTGAAAAATAACATATATACAAAAAATCAACAAATTTCAAAGCACAATCCAACTATTAGTTGTAGCAGATTTCAGAGTTTTGTATGGGTTACAATTCCACAATTTTAGATTTTTACTTCTGCCTACTCTAAAATACTACAGACTAAAAGAAATATCAATTTAATGATTTAACACTCATACCCATTTTGTAAATCCTACCTTTTCTGTATAACTCCATCACCTTTGATCTTTCCTCACTGTTTAGGGATATTTGGGCTATACTCATTCTAGCTTTTTCATGATGGAATGGGCTGTCGATAATATGAGGTAGGGAGATGGAACCAAGTGATGTTCTGGAGAGGCTGGCCACTCTAAGTTTCAGGACTTATCTGGTCCAGGGACCCATCTAGAGCTTGTAGGTTTCTGGGAAGTTACTCTAGTACATGGAACCTTTGCAGCATCTTATATATTGCCCTTGGTGCTCTTTAGGATTGGCTGAATGGTTTTGGTGGGGTTTGGCAAGCTATGATAGGTAGTAATGTCTAACTGAAGCTTGTGTAAGAGTGACCTCCAGAGTAACGACTCTACTTGAACTCTCTCAGCCACCGATACCTTATTTGTTACACTTCTTTTTCCCCTTTTGGTCAGGATGGCATTGTTGATACTACAGTGCCAGGGCCTGACTCCTCGCTGGGAGTCATCTCGCACGCCTCCAGGGAGACTTTCACCCTTGCACGTCATCTCCTATGTAGAGGGGAGGGCAATGATTTCACTTGCAGAGTTGGGCTTAGAGAGAGTAAGGCCACAGCTGAGCAATAAAAAGAGGTCCTCCAGAAGTAACTCTTAGGCATGCCTAGAGGTAGGCTAAGCTTCTCTGCTACCTACATAAGCTTCATAAGAGTAAGCCTCAAGATCAAGGACTTGGCCTATTGATTTGTGTGTCCCTAATGTTTGACACAGTATCAGGGATTCCTTGATGGTAAAGTTTAATAGTTCCATACTTTTTCTCTCATCCCTCAAGGAATTTTGCCAATACTTTTTGACTATCTGTTTAAAATATTCTAGGATGTATCCAGGCATTACATTATGCTAAACAGGATTAAAGGCCCTCATTCTTATTCTGGGCTCTCTGTGTTTCAATTGTTCAAGTGAGCTATCCAGACAGGTTGAGTTAGATTATGTGCTACAGAAAATTTAGGCTCTGGACAAAATAAACCTTTCTTCCTTTGCCCTCAAATACTAGACAAGGTTCCAAAATATAGACCATGTCTTCTTTACCTCCATATTCTGAATTACCTTAATCCTGACCTGACTGACTTCATTCTTATCTCTAAATACCCAGGTTATATACATATATAAAAGCCTTTCAGACTCCAGAAATAACAATTACCACTCTAGACTAAATGTGTCTCCTATAAGAGCTTACAGTCTAGGGCCCTGTTTTTTTAATAACCATTTTCTAAATGAGACCATACAATAATTGCTCTTTGGTTTCTGGCTTATTTTGCTTCGCCAAATGTCCCACAGGTTTACAATTTGCATTCCTTACAACTTCGTTTCTTTTTGTAACAGCACAATATTCAATCACATGTATATACAATCATTCAACAATCTACTTTTCAGTCAGTGCATCCTTCAGCCACCTCCATTCATTAGGTATCATGTATAATGTCCAAAACCAACAATCCATCAACACTCTAAATTTTAGATAATTTCATTGTTCTCAAGAGAAAGATAACCAATAAACACACCTCACCAAACAGAAAATCTAAACCTCTCCTTAGTTCTTGTCCCTCCCCCATTATTTACCCTTGGTGTTGCTGTGGTACTGTTGCTGTTTTCCTGTTAAATATAGTCCAAAGCATACAATAGCAGTTTTCTCCCTATGCCCTGAATGTATACACTCTTCATACATGATTCATACCATTGAAATAGTTCATGCAAGAACTGATTTGTATTTGTAGTGTCAATCAGTGGGACACATGGGTCTATACAACCCCTTTCTATCATATTCACCTTCAATATGGCAATATTACTTACAGATCCACTAGTGAACCTCCTTCACTTCTATCTATTCCCTTACATTTAAATTCAACCTCAGTAGCTAACCGTTCACCAGTCTCTAGCTTCCATGCATCTCTAGGTCCTCTATATTCTGTATTATAAATCTCTGATTTTACTTTTACCAGGTCATAAAAGTGGAATCATACAGTATCTATCCTTTTGTGTTTGGCTTATTTCATTAAGCATTATGTTTTCGAGGCTCATCTATCTTTAAGCATTATGTTTTCGAGGCTCATCCATCTTGTCATGTGCTTCAGGATGTCATTTCGTCTTACTGCTTTACAATATTCCATTATATGTCTATACCACATTTTGTTGATCTACTCGTCTGTTGATGGACATTTGGATTCTTTCAATCTGTTGGTAATTGTGAATAGTGCTGCTATGAACTTTGGTGTGCAAATGTCTGCTTGTGTCGTTGTTTTCAGCTCTTCTGGGTATATGTCAAGTAGTGATATTGCTGGGTCATAGGAGAACTCGATATTCAGTTTCCTAAGGAACCACCAAACAGTCTTCCATAGTGGCTGTACCATTGTACATTCCCACCAGCAGTGCATAAGTATTCCAGTTTCTCCACATCCTCTAACATTTATGGTTTCCTGTTTGTTTAATAGCAGGCATTCTTTCTTATATGTTTGAGGTGTTATCTCATTGTAGTTTTGATCTGCATTTCCCTTAGAGCCAGTGAAAATGGCATCTCTTCATGTGCTTTTGAGCCATCTGTATCTCTTCTTCAGAAAAATGCTTATTCATATCTTTAGCCCATTTTATAATTGGGTTGCTTGTTCTTTTGTTGTTGAGTTGTATGATATCTTTATGTATACAGCATATCAAACCTTTATCTGATGTGAGATTTCCAATTATTTTCTCCCATTGAGTTGGCTGCTTTTTCACCTTTTTGACAAAGTCTCTCGAGGTGCAAAAGCATTTGATTTTGAGGAGTACCCATTTATCTATTTTTGTTTTGTTGCTTGTGCTTTGGTTGTAAAGTTTAGGAAGCTACCTCCTTTCCATACATTTTCATCTAGCAGTGTTATGGTACCCATTCTTATATTTAAATAAATGTCTGATCCATTTTGAGTTAATTTTTATATAGCATGTAATGTTAGGGTCTGCTTTCATTGTTTTGGCTATTGATGTACAGTTTTCCCAGGTTCATTTATTGAAAAGACTATCATGTTCACAGTTCAGTGGATTTGGGTGCTTTGACAAAAATCAGTTGACCAGAGATTTGGTGACCTATTTCTGCACTTTGATTTCAATTCCATTAGTCAATGCTACTATCTTTGTGCCAGTACCAAGCTAATTTGGCCTCTGCAACTTTTTAAAATCTGAAGGTGTTAATCCTCCCACTTCATTCTTCTTTTTTAGGATGCTGTTAGGTATTCGGGATCTCTATCCCTTCCAGGTGAATTTGGCAACTAGCTTTTCCAAGTCTTCAAAATAGGTTGTTGGAATTTAGATTAGTATGCATTGAATTTGTAGATCAATTTGGGTAGAATTGACATTTTAGCTATATTTAACCTTCCTATCCATAAGCATGGAATGTCTTTCCCCCTAATTAGATCCTCTTTTCTTATAGCAATGTTATGTAGTTTTCTGTGTAAAAGTCCTTTACGTCCCTAATTAAGTTCATTCCTAGGTACTTGATTCTTTTAGTTGCTATCTTGAATGGATTTTTTTCCTTAACTGAGTACTCATTTGGTTCACTGCTTGTGTATAGAAACAGTACTGATTTTTGCACATGAATTTTATATCCCACCACCTTGCTGAATTTGTTTATTATCTCAAGTAACTTTGTTGTAGTTTTCTCAGGATTTTCCAAGTGCAATATCATGTCATCTGTAAATAATGAAAGTTTTGCTTCTTCCTTTCCAATTTGAATGCATTTTATTTCTTTTTCCTGCCTGGTTACTCTAGCTAGAATTTCTAGTACAATGTTGAAAAATAGTTGTGACAAAGGGCATCCTTGTCTCATTCCCCGATCTTAGGGGGAAAGTTTTCAGTCCCTCTCCATTGGGCATGATGCTGGCTATTGGTTTTTCACATATGTCCTTTATCATATTGAGGAAGTCACCTTTGATTCCTGTATTTTGAAGTCTTTTTATAGGAAAAGGATGTTGAATTTTGTCAAATGCTTTTTCAGCATCAATCAAGATGATCATGTGGTTTTTCCATTTTGATTTGCTAATGTGCTATATTACTTTAATAGATTTTTTTCGGTGGAACCATCCTTGCATTCCTGGTATAAACCCCACTCGGTCATGGTGTATAATTTTTTAAATGTGTTTTGGATTCTATTTGCTAGTTTTTTGATGAGATTTTTGCATCGATGTTCATCAGGGAGATTGGCCTGTTGTTTTCCTTTCTTACAGCATCTTTACCTGCTTTTTAAATTAAAGTGAGGTTAGCTGCATAAGCTGAGTTAGGTAGTGTTGCACTTTCCTCAATTTTTTTTGGAAAAGTGTTAGTTCTTTTTGGAATGTTTGATAAAATTCCCCTGTGAAGTCATCTTACCCTGGGCTTTTCTCTGTAGGAAGATTTTTGGTGACTGATTGGTTCTCTTTACATGTGATTGGTTTGTTGAGATCTTCTACTTCTTCCTGAGTCAGTGTAATTGGTTTGTGTGTTATCAGAAATTTGTCAATTTCATCTAAGTTGTCTAGTTTGTTGGCATAGAGTTGTTCATAGTATTGTCTTATGATTACTGTTCATTCTTAAAAGTCTGTGGTAAGGACTCCTCTTCTAATTTCAGACTTTGTGTGCAAACAAATTTATAAATTTAAATTTATAAAGATCTCTCTTTTTTTCTTTGTCAGTCTTTCTAGTAGTACAGTGATCTTATTGATTTTCTCAAAGAGCCAACTCTTGGTTTTATTGATTCTTTCCATTTTTCTTGTTCTCCCATTCATTTAACTCTGCTTTAATCTTTGTTATTTCTCTTCTTGTACTTGATTTGGGGTTATTTTGCTGTTCTTTCTCAAGTTCCTCCAGAGGAGCAGTTAAATCCTCAATTTTTGCTCTTTCTTTTTTTCAATATAGGCATTTAGGGCAGTAAATTTCCCTCTCTGCACAGCTTTTACTGCAGCCCATAAGTTCTGCTATGTTGTATTTTTGTTTTCATTCATCTCCAGATAACTACTGATTTCTCTAGGAATTTCTTCCATGACCCAGGGGTTGTTTAAGAGTGTGTTATTTAATCTCTATATGTTTGTGAATGTTATCATTCTTTGGTGATTATTGATATCCAATTTCATTTCATTGTGGTCAGAGAAAGTGCTGTGAATAATTTCAATGTTTTTAAATTTATAAAGATCAGCTTTTTGCCCCAGCACATGAATTCTGGAGAATGCCCCATAAGCACTAAAGAAAAAAAGAATATCTTGGTGTTTTGGGGTGTAACGACCCATATATCTCTGTTAGTTCCAACTCATTATCAAGCTAGTGTCTTTATTTCCTTGATGGTCCTCTGTCAGATGAGAGTGGTGTATCGAAGCACCTACTATTATTGTTGAAATGTCTATAACTGGATTATATTTCTTAATCCATTCTGCCAATCTGTATTTTTTAATTGGTAAGTTTAGTCCATTAACATTCAAAGTTATTACTGAAAAGTTGTTTATTGATTCCACCATCTTATCCTTTGAATTTTATTCTTAAGACCTAAATATTCTTTTCCCTCTTTCTCTTTTTATCCTTTAAGTTACCCTTACTTGTAACTCTTCAATTCTGTGCCCTCCACAGACTTTCCTCTCCTGAATTTCTTTTTCAGCTGGTAGAACTCTCCCTCTAGTATTTCTTGTAAGGCCAGTCTCTTGTTGACAAATTCTTTCAGGGTTTGTCTGTGGAAATTTTAATTTATTCCTCAGTTTTTAAGGACAATTTGGCTGGGTACAGAATTCTTGATTGGAAGCCTTTCTTTTTCAGGATCTTGAATATATCATACCACTGCCTTCTCGCTTTCATAGTTACAGTTGAGTAGTCTGAACTCACTCTTATGTGGCTTTCCTTTATGCAGCAGATTGTCTTTCTCTTGCCATGTTCAGGATTTTCTGCTTCTCTTCAACATTTGACAGACTGATTAGTATGTGTCTTGGGGAAGGCCTTTTTGAATTTATTCTATTTAGAGTTGTTTGGGCTTCTTTGATTTGCATATTTATGCCCTTTATAAGGGTTAGGGAGTTTTCCTCCATTATATCTTCCACTAATCATCCTAGCCCTTTCTTTTTCTCTTCTTCTGGGACACCAATGATTGTTAAATTTGTGCACTTTGTTTTGTCCATCATTTCCCTGAGATACACTTCAGATTTTTCCATCTTTTTTGTCATTTGTCATTTTGAGTGTTCAAAATCAGTTGTCTTGTCATCTAGTTTGCTTATTCTTTCTTCTGCCTCTTCAAATCTGTTGTTGTGTGCCTCAAGTATATTTTTAATTTGGTCTACAGCATCTTTAATCTCTGTGATATATGCAATTTTCCTATTTATTCTTTCAAATTTTTCTTTATGCTCTTCTAGTGTCTTCTTGATCTCTTTTATGTCATTAGCTATCCCATTTATTTTATTTAGTGGAGTAATGTGAACATCTTTGATAAGTTGTTCCACAGTCTTTGTCTCTTCTTGTGTTTTTATTTGTTCATTAAACTGGGCTATATCTGTTGGCATCATGATATGCTTTTTGATCCTCTGTTGCCTTTGAGGCATGTAAATGTCTTCATAGGTTTGCTTTGGAAGTTGATTTCCTTCAAAAGTCTAAAGCTTTATATTTGCAGGATGGATGTGGAGTAGGATGGAAAATGGGGCACGGCACAACAATGCAGTGATGCATTGCAGCGCAGGTATAGGAACAGGGTAGGATGTTATGCTGATGCCTGTGGGTATGGGGTGTGGGTCATGGGATTGTGGAGGTGCAGGGGCCATGGGCACAGGTGCAGCTCAGGCAGGCATTGGAGCACAGAAGCAGGGTGCAGCATGGGGGTCACAGAGGTAGAGCATGGTGGGAGGTGGATGTGGGGGCTGTGTGGATTCATGGGTTGGTGTGCAGATAGGATGTGGGTGGGCCCATGAA
>PVIY010018205.1:0-48018 GCA_004026745.1 Myrmecophaga tridactyla | reverse complement strand
GGGATGTTGAGCCAAGTAGTGCAGACAGCCTCTGGAAGTTGTCATGGTAACACCCACCATGTGGTAGCTTTGCTATGGATAGGTATGGATATTGGGTTTATTTTGAAAGCAATGGAGCCGTTATGAGATGGAGAGAGTCCTGTTTGGGTTTATATTATGAAAAGATTCTCATTCCCCTTATCTGTGTATCTCTCTCTCTTTCTCTCTCTCTCTCTCTCTATCTATCTATCTCCACTTAGAATTTGTTGCTACAAGAGATAGATAGGTAAATAGAAACACGATAGATAGATAAATAGATAAAAAGACAGATAGATAGATAGATAGATAGATAGATAGATAGATAGATAGATAGATAAACACAACCGCACATGCCATTTGTCCTTTCTTTCCTGGTATATAGGGAGAATAGGCTGGTATTCCCTCACCGTGCAAGGAAGTCAGGGTTTTAGTTTTATATTCCAGAACTCTTCTGAGAACCATACTGTTATTCATTGCATTAAAATTCCTCATGTCTTCCAGGTTCTATAATTATCTTGTCTTCAGATTATGTTTGCATCCCCTTACCTTCTATACCACTTTAATTATTTGCTCTGCTAATTACTACCTGTGTAATAAGGGCTAAAGTGAAGCTTAAACTTTCAGAACTCCAGCTCCTTACATTTTAAGGTGTGTAGAATAATATTAACAATTAAGCATTTTTTTTCTTTTCCAACCTTAATTTATTTAGTCATTAAGTATTTACTGAGCAACTACTACGTCCTAAGTACACTGTTAAGCATGGAGCACACCACAAAGAATAGGAAAGACATGGTTATTACTCTCATGGAAATGATGTGGGGAATCAGAGAACAACAAACAGCAAACCACAAACTGACATATCAAAGAAACAAATTATAGATGGGAGTAAGTGCTATGAAGAAAAATAATTCCACATTTGGGAAATGTAAGATAGGCAGGTTGGTTTCTCTTAAGATGTTTTTGAAAGAATCTTGGAAGGGGACACATTTAGGTTGAGACATTAAAATAAAAGAGTCATCCATTTAAAGACCAAATGGAAGTTACTAAGAAAGCTCAAGTCTGGTAATTATTTTTAATGAAGGAAGGCCCGGAATAGGTTTATTTCGAGAAAGGATTGATCTATTATACAGAAAGAATTTGGTAAGTTGCATAAGGGAGGATAAAGGAAAGAATCTCTCTTTGGGGGTGCAATAATCTACATGTGACATTTTTAATACAAAAACTTGGAGTTCATAGGCCAGCAGCAGCAGCAGCACCTGGGAGCTTGTTAGAAATGTGCAACCTTCATCCCCATCCCGGTGCTAGTGAACCAAACTCAGTATTTTAACAAGGTTTCCAGTGGATTCACATAAATATTAAAATTTGAGAGACATTGAAATTTCTGGTTCAATTTGTCTGGGGAGGACTGAAAGTCAGGACTGGAGATAATATGCTGTCCATATTTCTTTGAATAGTAAGAACCTAGAACCTAGTCTTGAATCAGAAAAGGTTTGCTCTTCCTTTCTAAGAGAATAAAAAAGGAGGGTAGAAAGCGCATAGAATTATGCATGTGCAGTTAAGAGGTATTTGTTTACTTACTAGTTTCATTTTGAGAAATTAAAAGTGTTTACATCATCATCCTTTGATTTACTCATAAAATAAAAAGGAAGAATATCAGGTAAGAACAAAGGCAAGGATAATGAAAGCTTTCAGGAGAGAGCAGAAGGGTTGACATTTCATTTATTCATTCTCCATTTTCATCAGCAGCAGCAGCAGTTGCAGTTGCTATTGTCCTCAAAATAGCAATAACATCAGCAATCAGAGCAAACATTAATTCTGTGCTTATTATATACCAGACACAGCTCACAGTGTCTACTTCCCCAGGTATTGTTTAATTTAATCATCACAACCTCTCTATTAGGTGAGAATTATTAAGGCCTCAGTTTTACAGATAACCCAAGAAGAGGCACAGAAATATTAAGAAAATTAATATGACACAGTAAGTGGTGGCACAGTCATGTCGTGGACTTTAGAGTCCTCTTAATGGCTATTTTTCCTATTCTTTGCAAATGCAAAGCATTATCTAAATGTAAAATAAGACATCACATTTAATAGGATACAAACAATTTATATAAGTTTGTAATCTCATGGAGTGTAACATTTATTTTTATATTCCCAACTTTTCAGTGCATTGCCTTTTAGAGCAGATTTTTATAGATGTGTGTTGAATTTTAACTCTAATTATTTCAAGGTAGATAAGAAAAGATATATCTCAAAGCAAAAATTAGAGGCAAATCTATTTTCTTTTACTTTATTGTATTTGACAAACTATTACCAGTATTGCAGGCGTATAGAAATATATGGGAGGAGAGAAACACTGAGGGGATTACAGATATTTGTGTTCTATGAATTTGGAGAGGTAATTTGTGAGAAATTATTTAATAAGCCTGTTATCTTTTTTTAAGGCACTTACTTTGAGGCACAGCTTATGTATAATTTTTTTTCTTTTACTCTCAATGGGATGTAGAAATGTTTAAGTGGTCTTGATCATATTTTTGATCATTCCTAGGAAGGAAAGAGGGAGCAGAAAGAGACCAAAACAAAAAGAGAGACAGAGAGAGAAAGGTGCAACAAATAAGTTGAAAGATTTTCCCTGCTCAAAACCTTTGAATGCTAGAATATCCTTTCATGGAGGTAACAGAAAACTAGAGACTAATTTGTTGTACTTCATAAAAGAGTGATCCTGGAACTTAAGGAGTCAGGTGTAGAGAAAAGCAAGAAAATTGGGTATCAAGTGAAGTGAGAACAGCCAGAAAAATCCCTTAGAGAAGATACAGGTAGAGTGGGGAATTCTAAAGTGAAAAAACTGCATTCAGAGCAATTTTAACCCTACACATTCTGAATAAAATTACAGGAAACAAATTATGCCACTGTGATTATATGCTTTCTAGAAGCCAGTGAGGAGAATGTATTTTATGCCAGGGCTGTTAAGTGCCAAAAGAATAGCCATATATCTGGATTACCTTTCACAATTCAGGAATTGGTTTTTATTCTTTTTTTCTCTTCTGCTAGCTATCAAAGATAAAGAGGCAAATAAATTACATGCTTCATTTTAAAGTTTGAATAGTCTGCCTAGTTTTGAATGTTTTTATTTGTTTTAAATTGTTTTCCCTCAACAATATTTCTCACTTCATTATTAGTCTCAAGCAAAGATATCCATTAATGGGAAATTATATGCTAGTGTAATGGTAGTACATGCAATATTAACAAATCTATCAGATAATATTCATTAAAATAATCATGCACAAAACAGTACATCAGACTTTCCAGAATACTGATTAAAAGGCATATTGTTTCGCCAGTAACTAGGTAATTATCTTGATTCTACATGGGTATATTTCCCTCCTAAAATCTATTCATCAAAAAAGGTATTTCTTGCACAAAACCTGCTCTTAAAACGATATTGTCATGACAACACCTATGAGGGATAATTTGAAGGTGGCATTTGATAATCTGTTTTATAAGACTATATACATATACATAGTTCTGTTTTGCAATGTGTTTTAGAAAATATTCTTGATACTGATACTAATACAGCAACCTAGTATTAGTTTGCTTATTATTTTCATGAGGAAATTATGACATATCATATTAGAGAGACAGAGACATTGTCTCTGTCAAAAAGTCCTGCTTGCTTATAGCTTATAGTGCAAAGATGGGTTTGCATTCTGGTGCAGGCTCTCACATTGTATAAGGAAAATTATGGTTGTATGTAGATAAGGAGGGAACTATGTATATATGCATGTAGTTAAGAGTGGGTTGTATTTTCTTACCTAACTATGATCACAGAATTTATCTCATTTTAAAGAGATCTACAGGATTTTAAAGTAAGTGGGTAAGATTGAGAAATAAAGAAAATAAATTATTTCTTTGAGCTCTGTGAGGTTCTACTAGCAATTTTGTTTATTTTTATGCTTCTATTTGAATGAAAATCTTATAAAAGATTCTATGTAGTAAGATTGGAGAAAAAAATACTATCATAAGTAAGCATCAAAGGAAGAATGCCATCAGTTTCTCAAACAGAAATAAACATTGGAATTTTGACCATTTTCTGAAATCTGTTATTTAAGAATTTCTTAAGAGATGGAAATGAGGTGTTTTATGTATAGATGAGGATAAGATAATTTGAAAATGTTGGGGAAATTTTCTGAAGTGCATGTTGAATGTTTCTGTCAAAAGTGCCTGGTGTCTCGATAGTGCTTTGCTAAATCTGCAGCACCGTTTAGCTGTCAGTAGTATCTGTTAGATAGTAATTGACTAGTACTGAGGAGCTGGATGACCTTTGAAAATGCCAACTTCTCATCAAGACCCAAAGTATAAGTCTTTAGGAGAATACATATCCTTGTATAGAATGTAGCTCCAAATTACTCTCAACTTTTGATTGACACATAGGGTGATTAAATAGTGTTTTTCATTATAATATATTCTGAGTTTAAAAATTGTAGGGTTGTCATAAAACCGAAATCATTTACTTACTTAATTAAGCTCTAAATGAATTATAATCAGAAGGGCTTATTCCAGCTGATTTCCGTAGTGTTTCTAAATACAACAAAACTCTGAAAAATAAAACTTTGGAATTATATGTCGGAAAATTTGTCACAAGGTTATGTTAGGCTTTTTATGTCACAGCTCAAAATCAAAAAAACAAAAGTTTGGATGTTTTGCTTTTTTAAAAATGTTCATGCAAATATTGGAACTGTGCATAGGCTCAAGCAGAATGGTTGTGAGAATAAAAACAATCATGACTGTAATGGTCAAATCACACCTGATGCTGTTCTTGGATTGTAGATACTTTGTGGAATTCCGTTAGATGTAAATGCCATCAAAAAATAAGAATAAATACCTTCATTAGTACTGGAAATTACTGAATATAGTCAATAGATAAAACATGAAAGTACATAATTCACTATTCTTTAATACTAAAACTACTCAAATAATATCACTGGATAAAACCTGACATGAATATCATACAAGAATAATGCTATATTGTATTGATCCCTCAGATATTCTATGGATTGGTTACTTTTTCTCTAGGTACAAAGTCATAATCTGGATATAGAAGAAAGCTACATTCAGCTTTACAATGGAAAACAATTTAATGCTCTTGTTGATATTGTTTTCTCTATTTTTTGTATTTTATAAGAGAAATTTCATTCCCAACTCCCATTGCCATGGAAAGGTATACTTCTGCAGGTTGGCTTTTATCCTCTAGATATTGTGAACTTATAATTGATTCTTATTTCTTTATTTCCTTATCTTTCAGAATTTCACAGCTGACTTAGTATAGTGTCTAGCAATTATAGATGATATAATACACATTTTAATGACTAACTTACCCTTAATATTTAATTTTAATTTCTGCTTTAATGTCCCTTTAACTTAATATTTTCCTTTGCTTGTACTTGCAATTACCATAAATAGTTTATGAACTGAAGTAGGTACAAATCGAATGAAATAATGAATAAATAAATACAAAAATAAGAGGAAAACTACTAGCAATGATTTCTTATGCTATGATAGGCAACCATTATTTTTTGCCTTTTCCTCCATTTCTTTGTTGTTATAAAACAAATTGTATTTTATTTTCATAACAAAAAGAAACTGTTAAACAAGTTAATTATAATAAAGTTTTAGAATAAATTATAGACACATGATCAGTGACTGTAGAGGTATTGGTGTAAATTAGCATACTCTCAACTGCTTGCTGTGCAACTTTGTCATTCAAACTACAGTTTTTGGCATCTCCTGGAGGCTTGTTGGGCAATGCAGTATCTAGGGCTTCACACCACAGCTATTGACTCAGGACCTGCATCTTAACAAGCTTCCACGTTCTTGTTTGCGTGATTGAGAATTAATGAAGAATCAAAAATCAAATAAGATGCCCCAAGCAATAAAGAGTCCTATAGTCCAATATTCTGAAATATGTTGCATGTGATATCTTCTTCCTGTTTACAATAATTATCAGTTTATTCAAATTTCTGAGCAGCATAAAATTCACAAATTCAGGGTTCAAAAACTTGAACACTGAATATCGAAAATTTATGAGGTGAAGTTGAATTTTTCCAAGAAAAAGTTATTTAATGTCTTAAAGAATAAATGCTCCATAAAATGTAAATCGAAAGCAATGTTCTAAGTCAAGTGACAAGCTAAAACATAGAAGAAAATAATTTTGAATCAGTGGGGTGGAGTAGGATTCAGAGGCAAGATTAGATTTTTTAAAGATTATTTGTCTCCTATGTTCTATACTGAGAATTTGACGACATATATAGAAAATGCTATATTTTACAACTCATTAAGAAATTCATTCAATAGATAATAGTATATATTGGTCTGGATGTGTTAGATGCTAGTAACCATAGGAATATATTCTCAGTGAAACAAGTACCAGTTCTCAAAAATTGTTCATCAAGGTTATCATATGCAGATTATTAATAAATTTTGTTAAAATGTTGTGCAGAAGAATATTTTATAAATATGGTAACTGTGATTATTTTTAAATTTACATTATCCTTTATATTAAAAGTATGCTTTTGATGATTTTTCTAAAATATTTTTAATGTGACATACAGCATCCTATTGGGGTTAAATACATACCCTGCTATTTGACTTCTATTGAGGGACCTGAAATATACATTTCAGATCATCTTAGAGCCCACTGGGGAACAACTTGCACCACTTTTGTCAGATTCCTGACCTATTTTTGTCTTTAAAAGGAAAGTAATGATGTTAGGACCTTGGAAAATATTATATCATGGCATTTTTTTTTTTGTATGCTGTATGGCAAGGTCATATTTCATTATTTTTCCATGTATCACGTGATTGCAACACCATTTGTTGAATGTTTTTGTATTGTTTGCTTGTGTTTGTTTTGTTTTTTTGTTTGTTTTTTTTGGGAAGTGCATAGACCGGGAATCAAATTTGGGTGTCCCATGTGGCAGGTGAGAATTCTATCCCTGAACTATCCTTGCATTCCTACATCACAGCATTTTGAGCCTCACCTACATAATTACCTTTTGACGTTATTGAATGTTGCTTCCATTTTGTCAATAAATCTGAATAAAATTGGAGTTCATTCAATCATTGGGATTAAGAAAATAATCCAAATTCAATCTGTTGCTCTGTACTTCATAGCTATGCAATTAGTAAAAGTGTTTCAGTGACATATCAACAAACGATACATTAAAATAAATTTTGTTTATACTTTCTTGGTTTAAAGATTAACATATATTGCAAATCTTGTAGTGAAGTTACCAGTATGTCTTTTGGGGAAAAATAATCTTTTCATGTTCATGGTCTAAGATATCCTTTCTTTTTTGAAGCAAGGTGTCAGTGAATGGTGCCTTTGTTTTGATAGCTGCATGGTTTTTTGCTTTGTCTCATGTTTGTAACATCCTTACTATTAAAATGAGAAGTTATTTTTATAAGTTTACTGCTCAGTAAGCTCTTAAAATACAGGAAGCACTTCTATATGGCACTTGCATATAAATATGGGTTTTAATTTTAGCATTGTATTAAAACTCTTCCCCACAGGAATAAATACACAAACTAAATTTCAGATAGCAATTAAAACACACAGAAATCAACAAGTCTACATGAATATTAGCACCACCAAACATAGAGTGTTTATTTGTCTGTTTGAAACTTTTTATTCATTTCTTCTTTATTTTCTTCAAAATATATGTAAATTTTTCAGCTTCAATATAACCAAAACTAAAATAATCATCTTCCTTGAAATGATGCATCATGTCATTCTTTAAATTAGTTTAAACTTCATACCTTCCAAGATTGTGATCATATTTTTCAGTTTTAAATGAATTAATATTTAGTTTATTTACTACTAGTAAAGGCTAAGACTGAATTACAAACTCATCTGGATGCCTAATATTCACCTTATGTTTGGTGATACTAAATCTTGTCATTTCACTATAAAACTTAATAATAAAGTATGGTTAGGCAAATTTAACTCAGTTATTATACATTTTCTGAGCAACCATACAGGCTAATATAATAGGCCTAGACATTTAAATAAATAGTAAATCAGTTTGTGAGACAAATTTATAATTCATATATTGAAAATTGTTTGATATCAACATTTAAATAACTTCCTCAAAGTTTACTATATTTTATTTTAAATTTCTGAACTTATAATGATGCAAAGAAAGAGCCCAAACTTGACTTTTTAAATTCAAAGCAATTTCTTAAATTTAAAAATATCATGAAGCCATGTTCTCTAAATCATCAAAATTGAAAAATATATGACACTAATTAATCATTTCCTCTTATGAAATTTTTTTAAAGCATTAGTTTTTTTGAGGAAAACTGTTTTCTAGTCATCCAGTATAGCCAAGTGTTTAACAAAAACTTGTGCCTGGATATCCAAGAAAATTTTCAAGTAAAATAAGTGTCAAATGATTTTCTAAATTACCTTGTAAATCACAGTAATATAAATAATTTAATGGACGCTATGAAACAATTCACCAGTAAAACCTCCTAGATTGTATTTTAGATGATGGGTAATGGTGTTTAATGGGAATTATCAGAGTATATTTCTAGGAAATGGAATCTGCCCTGGACATCATTAGTCTCATTGCCCAGGACCTTCCAATCTCACTTTAAATAGCCTCCCAATTTTCCATCTTAAAGAAGAAACTGTGAGACTGAGATACAGCAGAAAGTGAGGTAGTACATTAAGCTGGAGATAGATCCGAGGCTTGTAATACACACACAAAAGGGAAACCAACCCCCCAAAAAAACAAAATTACTACTATTTATTGTTTATTATGCTAGGAAGTCTTCTGTGCACTTTGCATATATTTTCTTATTAATCATTGCTCTCAGCCTATAAATTTCATGTCTGCTTTTACAAAGGAAGAAATAGGGTAACATTAAAAGTTAAATTTTATTGATGCAGATTTTTTCCAAATGTAAATATCTCTAAAGGAAACATCTTACAAATAATGTCATCTTAAGTTCATGGAAAAGTAAGTTGTACTAGGTTACACATTTATGGTTGAAATTTAGATTCAGCCCCAGGCAAGCTACATTTGTTCTCTTAACCACAGGAAACTAAAACACACAGCTGCCATTGTAAAGAAAGCAATGGAGGAAATGATTTTCCACTAAACATACTTACTAAAGACCATTTAAAGTGTGAATTTCAGGCAATTACTGACTTAAAAAAATGTGAACTATATTCAGTACGCTATAATGGCCCTGATTCTAGGAAACAGCAACTCAAATGCACACTAAGATGGGAAAAGGACCTGTGCTAAAAAGAGAAAACTAAAAAAAAATGATGATCAGAACAAAGAAACTATCTTTATTCATACCTGGCTAAGTTTACCATTTATTTTTTAAAGAAGAGGTATTCAAATTTATATTAAAAACACACTAAATTGTATTTGTCATCTGTCATGTATACAAATGCATTTAATTCTAAAGACACAAATTTGTATGGCAGTGTATGGTTTCTTGATATAGTCTTCTAATTTTATGAATTTTAATGTAAATACATTCAGCTAGCTTAACAAAAGGAATCTATGAAGTGGAAAGACCCATAAATAACTAGTGCCACAATGAATGTGATACCAGAAGGAAGCACATTATGAAAGCAACAATATTTATTGAAAATTGTCCCTGCAAGTTTATATGTCTTCTGGTGTATCTCCCACTATTTCTAAGTAAGAGTTTGTATTAAAAGTTTAGATTATTTTCTTTGTTTCACTGCAGAATTATATCACTAAACCTTTCTTACATATAGTTTGCTCATGCTTGTAGCATTACTAGTCCCTCCCAATTATACACTTCATTTTCCATTTTTGTTCCATCAGTAAAGCTTGTTTTCAAACTAAGCTACTCTACCTTGATAATCCCTGTGGTTATCTTTTTTTATTCCTGTTTCAAGACATTGCTCATTCATACAAGCTCGTACTTTTTGTCTCCATTCAAGCTCTTAAGATTCTTCAAGCAACCATAAATCAAAATACCCTAGACTTCTACATTACTTCACCTATTTGTAGCACATTTTTGTATCATTTGGTTTTATGAATAATGTGGTATAATTAAAAAAAAATTAAAGTGGTCATCTCAGTTTGTTCAATAGATTAAATTGTCTGTTTTTTGTTTTCTTATCAACAGTTCATATTCTCTCATTTAATAACTTGCTGACTGAGAAAGATATTTAACCTCTTTTTATTTTTCTACCAAAGGAAATAAATTACTCATATAATTGTAGTAAGAATAAGTTAAGGTAATAGATGCAAAATATTTAGACTATTTCCAGAAAAATAATATGTATACAATTTTGGGATGTTTTTATAGTGAGCATAATAATTGTTAATGTCAATGGACTGTAATCATAAAGCTGCATAAAATTAATAAGAAAAGGAAATAATTGCTTTTCATTCACAACAAATATGTCCATAGAAGTCTATAAGATCATAAAGTATTTGCTAATACTAAAATATTAGTGTGCTTTTAACTAATTATAGGAAATGATATAGAAAAAATATCTAAATATAGCTGTTGTACCCACTCTTATTCATACTGATGAACATTAGAACAGTAATGATTTTGCATTAATTCATTTAAAATTAATGATCACAAACCTCAAATGGCCCTAGTATTTGATTTATCACACTCTAAAAATGATTATTTCATAACTCTATCTCTCTTCAGTTCCCACAGGTCCTCTCTTCTTCTCATTCCCTATACAACTGATGACATTGCCTCATACTTTGTCGGGGAAATCCATTTGAAAGTGTTTCGTTCATCTTCCAGTACCCACATCCCATTCCATTGATTTCTGCAATCTTTCTATGCTGAAAGAAATTTTATTTTTCTTGTCTAGGATTAGTCCCTCTTATTTTTAGCCTGGAATCCAAAGCTTTCTGCCATCTTAAGGTTGTCTCTTGCCTGCACCATTAGTTCATCTCATTATAGAAACATTTTCTCCCACATACAAGCAGGTTTTAATATTGCACATCTTACAGCACACGCCCTGAACTTCTGCACTTCAAAATGGTTTATTACTAGAAAATAACACAAAAACTGATGAGTGAAGTTGCATTAAATACAATCTCAGCCTCACTTATCCTCATCAAAGCATCCATTTTTATGCTTTCCTTCAAAACTAATTGAATACTTTGTCTTATTTCTTCACATAATCAACGCATTTTAACTGGAATTCTCTCTCCACCACTCCAGGGATCCTGAACTTTTCAAGGTCATCAATGACCCTCTCTTCAATACCATGGTTTTCAATTTTAATAAACTTTGTTTCTCGAACAATTCTAGGTTTATTTACAAAACACAACATGAGTACAGTGTCCCTTTAGGCAAACACACACGCACAGTATTTCCTGTCATTAACGTTTTTCACTAGCATGGTACATTTGTTACAACTGATGAACCAACATCAATACACTATTAATATATAAAGTCCATAATTTACATTGTAGTTCATGCTGCAGGTATATAGTTCTAGGAATTTTGGCAAATGTATAATGTCATATATCCTCCTTTATAGTATCATGCAGAAGAATTTCACAACCCTGAAGAACAGTTTCACTACCCTAAGCTTCACCTCTTCATCCCTTTATTTCTCCCCATTTCGCCAACCCATGGTCACTACTGATCTTTTAAGTGTCTTTTTAATGTTTCAGTTTTGCCTTTTCTACAATGGTATGTAGTTGGAATAATATAGTCTGAAGCCTTTTCAGACTGGCCATTTCATGTAGCAATATGAATTAAGGTTCCTACAAGTTTTTCCATGGATTGATAGCTCATTTCTTTTTAAAAATATTCCATTGTATGAGCATTCCATAGTTCATCTAGTCACCTATTGAAGAGCATCTTGGTTGCTTCAAATTTAGGGCAATTGTGAAAAAAGCTGCTATAAACATACATATCTACATTTTTGTGTGGACATGTTCTCAAATGTTTTGGATAAATACCTAGGAGCATAATCGCTGAATCATTTGGTAAAACTATATTTATTTTATAAGAAAGTGCCAAACTATCTTCCAAAGTGGTTGTAGCATTTTGCATTCCTACCAGCAATGAGTGAGAATTCTTGTAGCTCCACAACCTCACTAGTATTTGGCAATATCAGTGTTTGAATTTTATTTTAATTAACATTTCCCTAATGGTATATGATGTTGAGCAGTTTCTCATATTGCTTTTATTGCTATCTGTATATTTTCTCTGGTGAGGGATCAGTTAAGCACTACTGTTCATTTTTTAAATTGTGTTGCTTTCTTCCTCATTCTTGAATTTTAAAAGTTCTTCATATATTTTGACTACAAGTCATTTGTAAGATTTGTATTTTTCAAATATTTTCTCCCAATCTGCACCTTACCTCTTCATTCTCTTAACTGTTTCTTTAATAAAACAGAAATTTGAAGTTTTTAACTTTAAAAAAGTTCCACTTACCAATTTGTCTTTTATGGATTGTGTTTTTGGGTTGTATTTAAGAGGTCATATCCAAACTCAAGGTCATCTAGATTTTTTCCTGTTATCTTCTAGAGATTTTAAAGTTTTGCATTTATTTCTAGGATCCATTTTGAGTTAAATTTTGTGAAAAGTCTGTATCTGTTTCTTTTTGCGTGTTGATGCCCAGTCATTATTATCCTTCATTGAAATGCCTTTGATACTTTGTCAAAAATTAGTTGGAAAAATAAATTCATTTTCCATTCTCATCTTATTCAATTTGACCTCATTCTTGCAACACAATTATTCCTCTGCTTCTGCAACAATCTTCCATTTTTCTTCCTTCTTCATTAATTGATTGGCTCTATTATTTCTTCTTGACTTCTTCCCCTTTCAAAGTCAGTTCCTAGGATTTCTCAAGGCTCAGTCCTTAGACAACTTCTTTTTGCTTTCTACCTTTGGAGAGCTCATCTTACTCAATGACATTAGAGACACTGGATTTGCTTTCACATCTGAAAACTATTCTCTGGGCACCAAATTACTCAAAACTTCAAATTCCATTTTTAATATCTTCAATTACATATTTCATAAATATCTCAACTAAACATGTCCAAAATATAATTATTGAATTTTCTCCCAAAAACCTAGCCCTGCATTATTTACTTTTCTACTCAGGATATGCAACATCTTCTAGAAAGTAACTGAAACAAAAATAGTGAGAGATGTTTTCGCTATCTTTTCTTCTTCATTCAATCATACTATAATTAATCTCTGTGAAGATCTACTTCTATCTGATTCTGCTGCCACAATTCCAATTCAAGCTTTGTTTTTATTTATTAGAGTATTCATATAGCTAGAATCTTAATACATGATAAAGTATTATTCTTTGAAATACTCTATTCTTCAAAATTTTACTTCTTCAGGAAAATATTTCAAAATTGGTAAATGAATGCATATAAATATATATCTCTGAATTTTTTAACTCAACAGTTATTTTTAGGAATAAAAAACTGTTTAAAACCCCGAAATGCTGAAAGTTTTATGGCATTATACCTTGTCTCATCATGGCACCTTTAAGATATATGTTTACAAAGAAACAGAGTCTTCCATTCTCTAGGCAGATAATATATGGTACAAATTTCCTCCTCTGTAAAATGTATATAATAGTTGTTCTAGTTTGCTAGCTGCCAGAATGCAATATACCAGAAACAGAATGGCTTTTAAAAAGGGGAATTTAATAAGTTGCTAGTTTACAGTTCTAAGGCCGAGAAAATGTCCAATTAAAACAAGTCTATACGAATGTCCAATCAAAGGCATCCAGGGAAAGATACCTGGGTTCAAGAAGGCCACTAATATTCAGAGTTTCTCCCTCACCTGGAAACACACATGGCCAACACAGTCACAGTTTCTCTCTTGGCTGGAAGGGCACATGGCGAGCAAGGCATCATCTGCTACTTTCTCTCCTGGCTTCCTGTTTCATGAAGCTCCCCAGAGGGTGTCCTCCTTCTTCATCTCCAAAGGTCACTGGCTTGTGGACTCTCTGCTCTCATGGCTATGTCCTTCTTCTCTGCTCTCTCTCGTGGACTCCCTGCTTCATGGTGCTGCAGCATTCTCTGCTCTCTCTGAATCTCCTGTCCTCCAAGATGTTTCCTCTTCTATAGGACTCCAGTAAACCAATCAAGACCCACCCAAATGGGTGGAGACATGTAGTCACCCAATCCAGCTAAACAACCACTCTTGACCAAATCATGTCATCCAGGGAGATGATCCGCTCACAGTTCCAAACATACAGTACTGAGCAGGGACTATTCTACCTGTATGAAATGGGATTTTGAGTAAAACATGGATTTTCTAGGGGACATACTTCTTTTAAAACCAGCACAATAGTCTTTACTTCCCAAGACTATTTTCAATATTTAATGAGATGATGCACATAAAAGATTTAGTAAAATGCTTGCCTATTTAAATCCATCTATAAATTTTATTTCAACCATACTCTTCACTTGAGTTTTTGAGAGAATAATCTTTCTGTAAGGTATGAGTCAAGAGGCTGAACTCTTTCTTTGAATTTGTCAAATTTATGGGAACACAGTAGTTGTTAGTGTAACCTCATTATGTTTTTAATATTTGTGCAACTAGTAGGACCCTCTCTCATTCCTGATATTCATAATTTATTAGTCTCCTTTGGTTGCTGTAGAAAATTACATAAACTTGGGAGCCTTAAACAACAGGAATTTGTCTTCACAGTTCTGGGGGTCTAGAAGCCTGAAACCAGTATCATTTGATAGAAATCAAGGTGTCTGTAGAGCTTTATTTCCAACAGAGACTATACAGAAGAATTTGGTCCTTGGTCTTTTCTTTGAATTTTTAGGGTGGCCACAGGCATTCCTTAACCTTTGCCGACATCCCTCCAATCTCTACCTTGACAGTCACATTGCTGTCTCCTTTTCTGGCTGTGTCAATCTGTTTCTCTCTTATAAATTTGATTGTATTAGGATCCACTGTGATAACCCGGAATGATCACCTCGCCTCAAATCCTTAATTTAATCACATCTACAAAACCCCTCTTTCAATGAAAGATAACATTCACAGGTTCCAGTAGCTGGGAAGCAGATGTCTTTTGTGTGTGTGTTGGGGGAGGGGGGGTGCATTTCTTACCTTACTACAGATAATTGTTTTCTTCTTTTCCTTTGTCAGTCTAGATCTCTGTAAATATATAGTTGGTCTTTTCAAATAAGTATTCTTTGAATTCATTGATTTTCTTTATTCATCTAAAATGTATTGACTTTTTTAGAAACAAACATTTCATTCTTTCTGCTTGTCTGAGGTATATTTTGGTGTTCTTTAATTCATTCATGTGGAGGCTTAGGTTACTGGGTTACTGATTTTAATCTTTCTTCTTTTCTAATATAAAATATTTACTGCTTATAGGCATTAAATTTTCTGTCAGGCACTGCTTTATTTCATACCACAAATTTTGAGAATGTTTATTTTTCATTTTCATTTAGTACAAAATAATTTTTTATAGATTCTCTTGAGGCTTTCTCTTGGACTTCTGTGTTTAAAGATATACTTAATTTCCAAATGTTTAGGGATTTCCTGGATATAAATGTAATGGATTTTTAAATTTAATTTCCTTTTTGTCTTAGTGCACACTTTCTATGATTTCATCCCCTGTATTTGTATTAAAGGTTTGTTTAATGGCCCTATATTTGATCTATATTGGTAAATGTTCTGTGCAATTTGAAAAGAAAATATATTCTGCTCTTGTTGCATAGAGCATTCTTAAATGTCATTTAGATCAAGTTGGTTGATACTATTTCTAAGACATGTGAATCCTTAAAGTTTCTGTATGTTTGATCTATTAATTACCAAGAGTAAAGTGAAATCTCAAACTCAATTTTGAATATGTCTACTTTTCCAAAAAATATATCACTTTTCTTCATTTATTTTGATGCTTTGTTGTCAAATACATGAATACTTAGTTTTAATATAATTTCTTGGAGAAGTGATACATTTATAATTATATAATATGACTCTTTGTCACTCATTGTTCTATGAAAAATGAATTGTTGGTCTGTCACTATTGAAAATGTGTCAGCAATGATTTATTTTTCATTCTATATTCATCATTTTATTTTAAAGTACAAGTTTGCCTTGAATAGAAACTTCAGTATTTGAGATTTATTAATTTTTTTTTTGTATGCTGTATGGTGGAGTCACAGTTCATTATCTTTCCATGTGAGTAGTCTGTTACTGCAGCACCATTTGTTGAAAGTTTTGTTTGGTTTTCATTTCTTTGCTTTGTTTGTTTGTTTGTTTTTTGAGAAGTTCATGGACCGGGAATCAAACCCAGGTCTCCCGCATGGCGGGAAAGAATTCTACCACTGAACTATCCTTGCACCCCCTATCATTTCTTTATTATTAGGGAATTCATATATTTACAGAAAAATCATGGCTAAAATACAGAATACCATATACCACCCTGCTAATATACTTATTATTAGTATGGTATATTTGTTGCAATTCATGAAAATATTTTTATAATTGTGCTATTAACTATAGTTGATCATCTACGGTAGGGTTCACTGTTATATAGCCCTATTTGTTATTTTCTTTAAATTTTTATTCTAGTAATATATATAGAACCTAAATTTCCCCTTTTAACTGCATTCTTAATACATAACTGAGTACTGTTAATACAGTCTGTTAATACAGTTAATACAATGTTGTGTTACCATCACCACTATGCACTGCCAAAATTTTATGATCAACCCAAATAGAAACTCTGAACAATTTAAGCATTAACTCCTAGTCCCTTATCCCTTCCCCATGTAACCTGTATTCTAGATTCCCACTCTCTGTGCTTGCTTATACTAAGTATTTCATATCAGTGAGGTCTTACAATATTTGTCCTTTTGTGTCTGGCTTATTTCACTCAATGTGATGTCTTCAAGGTTCATCCATGTCACATACATCATAACTTCATTTATTTTTATGACTGACCAATATTGCATTGTGTGAATATACAACATTTTCTATATGCATTTATTAGTTGATGGATAGCTAGTTTGCTCTCATTATTTAACATTTGAAAATAATGCTGCTATGATCATCCATGTGCAAATACTTGTTTGAGACTCTGCTTTCCACTCTTTTGCGTACATACCTAAAAGCTGGATTGTGGTATCTTATGGTAATTCTGTACTTATCTTTCTGAGGAACTGCCATACTGTCTTCCACAGCAGCTGCACCATTTAACATTCCCACCCACAATGAATGAATGTTCCTCTTTCTCTGCATACTCTCCGATGCTTGTAAATTTGTGTTATTTTAATAGTAGTCATTTTAATAGTAGTTATTCTAGTGTGTATGAAATCATATCTCATTGTGGATTTGACCATTTTTTCATGGGCTTTATGACCATTTGAATATCTTCTTTGGAGAAATGCCTATTCAAGTATTTTACCCATTCTGTAAAGTAGTTTGTCTTTTTATTGTTGAGATGTAGAGTTCCTTTATATATTCTAGTATAAAACCCTTATTATATATGCAATTTCAAATATTTTCACATATTGAATAGGCTGTCATTTTATTTCATGAGAAAGTTCTTTTTTTACATGGGCAGACACCAGGAACCGAACCAGGTCCTCTGGCATGGCAGGCAAGCGTTCTTGCCGCTGAGCCACCGTGGCCCATGATAAAGTTCTTTGATGCACAAAAGATTTAATTTGATGAGGTACCATTTATCTGTTTGTTTTTTTTTTTCTTTTGTTACTTTTGTTTCAGGTTAAGGTCTAAGAAACCATTGCCTAAGCAAGGTCTTGAAGTGGCTTCCATACATTTTCTTTTAAGAATTTTACAGATCTGTTTCTTATATTTAGGTCTATGATCCATTTTGACTTGATGTTTGTATAGGGGGAGAGGTAGGGGCCCACCTTCATTCTTTTGTATGTGGACATCCAATTTTCCTAGGGCTGTTTTTTTGAAGAGAATATTTGTTCCCAATTGAGTGGACTTGGCATCTTTGTCAAAAATCAATTGGCCATAATGTGAACATTAATTTCTATTCTATATGTCTATCTTTGTGCCAGTACCAGTTATTACGAAGGCTTTATAATATGTTTTGTCGTTGTGAAGTGTGAATTCTCCAACTTCATGCTTTATCAATAGTTTTAGCTATTTCAGGTCTCTACACTTTCATATAAATGTGGTGAATGGCTTTTCATTTCTGGATATGAGGCTTTTGGAATTTTTATCGGCATTGCATTGAATCTCTAAATCATGTTAGGTAGAATTGCCATCTTGATGATAATTAGTCTTTCAATCCAAAAACATGGACTATCTTCTTATTTATTTAGGTCCTCTATTATTTCTTTTAGTAATCTCTTAGAGTTTTCTGTGTGCAAGCCCTTTGCATCTTGGTTAGATTTATCCCTAGATATTTCATTCTTTTAGTTGCTACTGGAAATGGAATTATTCCATTATTTTTCATCATATTGTTCTTTACTAATATATGTAAAAACACTACTAAATTTTGCAGTTTGTTTTTTTACCCTGCCAGTTTGTTGATTTTATTTTCTAGTTTCAGTATATTTGGGGGGATTTTTCAGGATTTTATGTAGGATCATATCATCTGCAAATAGGGAATGTTTTATTTCTTCCTTTCCAATTTGGTAGCCTTTTCTTTCTTTCTCTTGCCTTATTACTTTAGTTAGAAGTTCCAGTACAATGTTAAATAACACTGGTGACAATGGATATCTTGTCTTGTTCCTGATCTTAGAGGGAAAGATGTCAGTCTTTCACGATTGAGTATGATGTTAGCTGTGGGTTTCTCATAGAAGTTTATCATGTTGAGGAAGTTTCCTTCTAGTCACAGTTTTCTAAGTGTTTTACTTTTTTTTTTAAATCAAAAAGGGTGTTGGGATGATTTTTTACTTATTTTTTCTTGAATTGTGTAATGTGTGAATAAGACTGTTTAAAAAATGAAAAAGGAAGAAGGGGTGCTGGATTTTATGCCATGTCTTTTCTGCTTCAATAGAGATGATCATGTGTTTTATTCCTTTGTTTTGTTAATGTGGTATAATACATTTATTGGTTTTCTTATGGTGAACCATCCTTGTATACATGAGACTTATCCTATTTGATCATGAAATATGATTCTTTTTGATATGTTATTGGATTCAATTTACTAATATTTTGTTAAAGATTTTTACGTCTATATTCATACAGGATATTGTTCTGTAGTTTTCTTTTCTTGTGGTATCTTTATCTGGCTTTGGTATGGGGGTCACATTGACCTCATAAAATGAGGTAAGGAGAGATCTTGTTTCTTCAATATTCTGGAAAACTTTGAGCAGAATAGGTGGTAATTCTTGGAATGTTAAAATTTCCCCTATTAAATGGTCTGTTCCTGGGATTTTCTGTGTTGAGAGTTTTTTTTTTTTTTCACTTATTCAATTTCTCATCTAGCTATTGGTTTATTAAGATTTTCTATTATTTCTTCTTAAGACAGTTAAGGGAGATTGCATGTTTCTAGAAATTTGCCCAATCATCTAGGTTAACCAATCTGTTGACATAAAAGTCCTAATATTATCTTATATTCTTTTTTATTTCTGTGGGGTTGGTGGTTTCAGGTTCCAATTCGAGGAGTGGTCGCTTTCGTCTGGTAGCAAAAGAACGCATGGGGAGCTGCTGGTAGGGTGGTCATCTTTAATCATTCCCTCCATTCCACTCTGATGTTTATAGAGCAGTAGTCCCTTATATACTAAATTACACAAAAGTGGCACTTTACCAACAGATGCCATCATTCATGGGATACATGGTTAAATACATGCATATTACATCAAAGTGACTTCACTCATGGGATACATGCTTAGATGCATATCTAACGTATGATATCTAACAATGTCATTGTTTACATAAGCTGTGCTGTATCATGCTCCCCCAGAGCCTAGGAAGGCCATCTTAGCAGGCTGTTTATAATGAGTAATGTTTCTGGGGCACACACTCTGCCCCTTAAATGGCCTATGTTCTAAGTGATGCCTTATCCCACAAAGTTTATCCTTGGGGCATGTAAAGGTTATATTACCCAATGCCAAGTCCCTGTCATGGAGTTCCACCAGGACAATAAAGAATTCTGTAGGAGGGGGTGAATGGCTTGTACTTCCTCATTCATTTTATGCAAGGCACCTTCAACAGAATCCTGATTGTCAGGAACACACATGCAATATTTTACATGTAACATTGCAAAAGTTCCCCTTGAGCAGCTGTCAAGAAGTCTAGAAACATTCTTTTTTGCAAAACAACCCTCTTCATTTGGGTAGTTTCATTCATCCTTACATATGGGCCTCCATTCCACCACATTTTGGCAACTCTAAGTATTATGGTCTTGTTACAAAAAGACTCAGGAGTTCACCCCGTTACCCATTGGAGGTGTCCCTAATGTTGTTCAGTGTGCCATGGTGCTTTTTCTCTTAAATTCACATGTTAATCCATAAGCCATGCCCAACCATTTTGAACAGCATAACCAAAAAAGTGGGGGTGGGGAGTGGGGATGTCCATGTCCCGGATGAGCAAAGCATCAACTCTTCACAGTACTTCTTTCCAAGCTGGAGAAATGTGATTATTTCATTCCAGCCATGTCCAAATTTGTTCAGTAGCTGGTGCAATCTGCCATGGAAATGCTTCAGCTGCATCTGTTGGAAGCTCAGTACAGACCCAGCAATGAGAGACATTGTGGACCTTTGCATAGATGTGTGCCCATGCTGTCAAGCTATTAGCCACAATCAGCCTGTTTGGAGAGATAATAAAGCTTTAAAAATCATTTAGGGGCATATTTCATCTCTCAGGCATAATGCAGGCCACCTGCTCATCTTGCAAAAGACTGCGAAAGAATTATATTAATCAGGGGTCTCTGCCCCAGATGGAAGTACCAAACCAGGTCCCCTTGGGCCATGCTAGCACAATCAGGATGCCAGACATAAGTTCCTCAAAGCAAAAAACCTTCCCATCATCAGAAAGCAACACATGTACAGGAGCTGGCCACCCCTCAACCCAAGTTGGCACCTGCAAACCTTGGGTTATCCCATCACCCCAAGGCAAAAGACATACCACCCAGGAAGAGATTTCAGTCAGTATTTTTCATGGCCATGTCCATTCATTTGATGTCAGGTAATAATAACCCTCTTTCCCACACATTGGGTCTTTCTAACACATCACTTCCTTCCACTTGTATGTGCAAGAACAAGTCTCATCCCCTTATTACCAAGCCTAAAGGGGAGTAGCCTATGCACCAAGACTGTTCATTTAATAAGTGAACAGAAATAGCCAATTGGGGTAGCCCACCTCTTCAATGTCAGCTCCTCTGGGGCTAAAACTCAGAGCTTCTCTGTCAGGAGACCATCGTGCTTTTTAATCATTTCTGCAGTTGGCAGTCTCTATGGAACATGCTGTGTCTACTGTATAGCTAGACATCTTGCCCAATCCTGGCCACAACTTTGGCCCAATTTTGGGCCGCAAACCCACTGCCATCCAGTTGGAGGTGGGGAGGTTGGCTCTATTACTTGCAATTTCTACTGGTCTTCCATTCAGGCCTATAATGAACTCATTTGCTTGTAGGGCAGCATAGACAGTAGCTACTTGCTACTCAATGGGAGAGCATCTCTTTTCTGTTCCCTTTCATAACAGGGACAAAAATCTATGGGGACCTTGCATCTGCCCTGGTACTACCAGAGTCTCCAACCAAAACCTACTTCATGGGCTGTTATGTCCAGGTAAAGAGGAAATGTCTTATCTACCACCTGTAGTGCTTGGTCTATGCTACTGCATTTTTTGCTACTACAATTGCCTGCTTTTGATCTCCTCCCCAGTCCCATGGGACACCTTTTTAAATTAAGACATACAAGGGATACAAGACTGACCAAATGGGGTACCCCAGAAGACCTACAAAGCTTGTAGCTGCCTTACTGTGATCAGTCTAGAATATGCTTGGACCATCTCTATCATAGCTTCTGGGGGCATTTGGCCTTACCCAAACAGACAATGCCTAAGAACTTAACAGACAATGTAGGCCCTTGGACCTTGGCATCATTGATTGCCCATCCCCAGGAGGCTGTTTGAAGCTTCTTCTAGATCTCCATGAGAATCAGTTTAGCATAATATTATTTATATAATGATATAAAGACACTGTGTCCTTATATTGCCAAGTGGCCAAGTCCTGAGCCACCAACCCAAAGCACACAGTAGGACTGTGTATATAGCCTTGTGGCAGCACCATGAATGTTCATTGCCACCTTTCCCAGGTGAATGCAAACTGGTCCTGGCTCTCTGGAGCCAGGTCAATAGAAAAAAATGCATTTGCCAATTCCATTACCTGGTGGTGTTGTCCCAAGAAATGAGTCAGTTGATCCATCATATTACTCACTGATGGTGCTGAAGCTTGCATGGGAGGAGTGACTTTATTGAGCTCACAGTAATCAAATCATTTTCTATATGCTGTCCAGCTTTCAGGCAGGTCAGGGAGTTGTAAGGACTATGGGCCATCCTTACGATCCTAGCCTTTTCCAACTGTAGGATTATTTGCCCAGTTTCCTCATGTCCTCTAGGCAATTACTATTGCCTCACCTTAACAATTCTTTGGGGCTCAGGCAGGCACACTGGGGAATGGTGAGGATGATCTCTAAGCACAAGCTTTATTACTCACATCCATACCTGAAATTCTCCCTGGGTGGTTCTTAAAGTCAGCCCTTGCAAAATATCCATGCCTAATATATATTCAGGAATAGTAGAGATATGTACTGTGTAGGCTTATGGTGGCAAGTGACTAATGCCAAGCACTACCATGTCTTGTCTCACACTGACTGTGTACCCTCCAGATCCATCAATGTGAGTCAGAGGGCTGTCAAACCAGTCTGAGTTTCCTCGCAATAATGTGCATTCTGCCCCATATTCATTAGGGCCAAAACATGTTGCACATTGAAAGTTCTACATGTGGCCTTTGGTTCTCCTGTTTCCTCACTGCCTGGGCCCGTGGATGGTGCAGCAGTCAATCGAGTCCATGTCATCCTGGCTGAGTGGGCGTAAAATGTCACGTAAGCACAAGGGACAGGGCTCAGCCTGCTTTTTCGCCCTAAGCTTAGTGAATTGCTGCTCCCGGGGCAACTCTTTCCACAAAGTCAGTAATAATTCATTAGGCTGTTGATCAATTTCCTCTGGATTCACCCTGGTGGCTATTCAATTAACACACATTTGCAACTGAGATACCTTGATGGGGTTGCTGGCTTTGCCAGCCCCTCTATGCTTTCAGGTTGGCTTTAACTCAGATGGCAGCTCCACCTCTTGTTTTACCTGGTGCATATCTTTCTCCTGTTCACACACCTCTAAATTCCCTAACTGTGTTGTTTCACTTTCTGAGAGTTCCAGGCTGTCAACCCCATCGTTCTCCAGCCATGTGGGGAGTGTTTTCCCAGGCTTTCACCTTACCTGTTTGGTGAGATTTCAGTATCCCTCTGAAGTATATGCCATGTATGTCATCTGTCAGTGGACCTGTGGGGGGCCCCTGGAGCCAAGGACTGGTCACACTCAACTGCTGCTTCACCATGGGGCAGGCATGGAGTAAGGGAAGGGTACTTGCCTAGGATGGTGGTGACTCACTCCAGCATCTCTCCATTCAGGCAGCTCCAGCCCTGCTGCCTCCTCTTCCAGGGCTTGGATCCAGACTTCCAGTTCATATTGCCTCTGCTACAGTATCCAGACCTGCACTTGTGCTGCTAAACCTTCCTTATGCTGCTCATGTAACATAGTAAAAAATAACCAAGACACTTTCCCTACTATACTGTGCTGGGGAAACTGGAGGCCAGCTTTAAAGTCCCTCAATGCCTTAGCACTTCCCTGTAAGGTGGGATTCGCAAGATCCCAAGCCTCCAGAGCAGACCACTACAGCAAAGCAGTCACTACACCCCATCCACAAGCTTGGGATGCCACAAACTTTTGGAGGTCCACATCCCATCTGATCTGGCTACCTTTGTGGTGGAGGGACCACTCACCATTCATCCTGCCAGCGATGCCAAATGTCAGGTTCCAGTTCAGGGAGTGCTCACTCTAGTCTGGTAGCAAATTGAAAGAAAGCATGAGCAGTCTCTGGTAGAGTGGTCATCGTTAATCATTCTCTGCTCTGCTCTGATGCTTACAGAGCAGTAGTCCCTTATATACTAAATTGCACAAAATGGCATTTTGTTCAACTGACGACGACGCTCGTGGGTTACATGATTAGATACATGTATATTATATAATTGCTTATGTAAGCTATGCTGTACCATGCTCCCCCAGAATTTAAGAAGGTCATCTCAGCAGGCTGTCTATAGTGAATAATGTTTCTGGTCCCCACAGTGGTAATATCCCCCTTTGCATTTCTGATTTTATTTATTTATGGCTTTTCTCTTTTTTTCTTTGTCAGTGTGCCTAAAGGTTTGTAGGAATTATTGAACTTTTTAAAGAATCATGTTTTGTTTATTTTTTTAGATATATTTTTATTCTCTTTCTCATTTATCTCTGCTGTAATATTTGTTATTTCCTCCCTTGTGCTTGCTTTGAGTTTAGTTTATTCTTTTTAAAAATTCTCCAATTTTAAGATAAGGCCTCTGATTTGAGATACTTCCTCTTTTTAAATGTAAGCATTTAGAACTTTAAATTTTTCTCTCAGCACTGTCTATGCTGCAATTCTTGAGTTGTAGTATGCTGTATTTCCATTTTCTTTCAGTTCAAGATACTTCATAATTCCCTTTGTGATTTCTTCTTTGACCCATGAATTATTTAAGAGTTTATTGTTTAATTTCCACATATTTGTGAATTTTGTTTCTCCCTCTGTTATTGATGTTTAGCTTCATTATATTGTAGTCACAGAGTACATATATTGTATGATTTCAATATTTTTGAATTTATTGAAACTTGTTTTATGATCTACAATATGTTCTATCCTGAAGAATAATCCAGGTGCATTTAAGAAGATTATGTGTCCCACTGCTGTTGGGGAAGGGTTTACTATATGCCTGCTAGGTCTAGCTGGTTTAGAATATTGTTCAAGTCTTGTATTTTCTTATTGACCTTCTGTGTAGGCACTTTATCCATTATCGAAAGTTGTATATTGACATTTCTTACCATTAATGTAGAACCATCTATTTCTCCCTTCAAATCTTTCAATATTCGTTTCATATATTTTGGGGTTCTGCTTTAAGTGAATTGATATCTATAATTGCTATTCCTTTTTGTTAAGATGACTCCTTTGTAAGCATATAGAGACTCTCTTCATCTCTCAACAATTTTTTACTTAGTCTGTTTTATCTGATATTAGTATAGTTACCCCAGTTATATTTTTGTTACTACTTGCCTGCTATATTTTTTTCAGCTTTTCACTTTCAACCACTTGCATCTTTGAATTTCATTCATGTATCTTATAAATAGCATTTAGTTATGTCATGCTTTACAATTTATTCTGTCAATCTCTGTCTTTGAACTGGGACATTTAAATTAACTACTGTTTGAAAGGATTATGTACCTTAGAAAAGCAATGTTTTAATCCTGATCCATCTTGTTGAGGCAGCCATTTCTTTTAATCCCTATTCAGTAGCGATGGTTGGAAATTGATTAGGTTATCTCCATGGAGATGTGACACATTCAATTGTGGACATTAACCTTTGATTAGATGGAGATGTGACTCCACCCATTACAGGTGGGTCTTTTTGGTTTATTGGAATCCTTTACAAGAGGAAACATTTTGGAGAAAGCTTGAGAGCCACAAGAACTATGAGAGCTTACACAGCCAGAGACCTTTGGAGATGAAGAAGGAAAATGCCCCTGGGGGAGCTTCATGAAGCAAGAAGCCTGGAGAGAAAGCTGGCAGATGTCACCATGTTCACCATGTGCCTTTCCAGTTGAGAGAGAAACCCTGAACTTCATTGGCCTTTCTTAAGTGAAGGTAACCTCTTGTTTGTGCCTTCATTTGGACATTTTATAGACTTGCTTTAATTTGGACATTTTCATGGCCTTAGAACTATAAACTTGCAACTTAATAAATTACTCTTTTTAAAAGCAATTCTGTTTCTAGTATATCACATTCCAGCAGCTAGCAAACCAGAACAACTATTAATAATATAGGATGTTCTATTAATAATATAGGATGACATAAAGTAATTGTATACTGTTGACTAACTATTGGCCTCAATTTAATCTCTGAGTATGTATTTTTTTTTCAATGATACTTGTTAGGTTAATATATTTAATACTCCTAATCAATAAGTCTAGGTGTGTACATATCTTAAATAACCCACCCTATTTTTAAACTGCCATTTTTGGAATATAAATGTGAAATCAATATAAAAATATTCTCTAAAATGAACTGAATAAATCATGTAGTCAAAAATGCCTATCTAAATTAATGATATTTGTGTGTGTGGTGTGTGCATGTATATATATCTGTGGAGGATACATGAAGACATTGTGATTTATCCAACATTTTATAAACAAGAAGGTCAAAAGAGAGGACAACTATAATACTGTAAAAAAAAAAAAACAACTTCACCTTCACAGAGCAAGAGTAGAGCTACATTATTTAAGAATTTCTCTCTTTTCTTTTTATCTAGTTAATTAATTCTATCATTGTAGAGCAGGAATTGGGGTACATAAATGAACAACCTCATACATAGTAGCTCCTGAAATTACCATGTACAATTTGAGAAAAATAAAAAGATAATTCTTATGAGTTGAGTATACCTGAATATTAAATAAGCAAAAATAGGAATTTTCATTATTTTATTTCACTTATTCCTAACGTAGCCACTCCATTTTAACTTTTAATCTTTTTTTTTTTTTGAACACACCTCTTTCTGATATGTTACAGTGAATTCTAATTTTGAACACTGGATTAGATTTCTTTGGAATTTTGATACTGTTTTCAAATGCACATCAGTTATCACCTTTACTCTCCTAGCCTAAATCCTCAGTGCCTGATCCCATCTTAATCCAATCTTCTTTTATGCCCCTCTGCTGGATCAGATAACATAAATGGGTTTCTGAGAACACCCTTTATTTTGTATGGTCCCTTGTTTTCTAAGATTACAGTAATCAGAGTGTGAAATGAGAAACAAAATTAGTAAGAAAAAATGCATCAGCATCTTTTTTAGTCGAGGATTAATGTGGCAGTGAGACTAGAGAAGCAGTAGTCAAAGTTGTATCAGCATTAATGCAGCAGCAGCAGCATCTTCTGGACAAAAAGGAAAGATCTGAAAGACTACACTCGGACTGCAATTAGTGGAAAATAGGCACTTGCTACAAAGCACAATTAATTTGCAGATCATTATAAGCAGTATAAATAAGAAATTGAAAATGAAGTCTATGAGATATGATAAAATATTTACATACGTCTAAGTCAATATTTCACCTAAATATGAGACTGAGTATGATTTTCACATTCTTAATTTTTTGAAGAAGATGATCCTAACAATTTTGTTTTTGAATTGTATTATTCTATGAAACAATCATGTGCATTTTTGTTTTGTTTACAGCATTTGCATTATAAGAGCTATACCATCTTTTTCAGCTAGCATTTTATCCTGTCAACTTAAAGAAAGAAAATTTTATGCATAAATGCTGTAATAAACATTATGCAATGAGCAATATCATGTTCCAATGGTTATTTTCAAATGAGTTGGTATTTGTTTTCTTTTTAATATCTATTTCTTCATAATTTAATACTACATTGCAGTTTACAACTAATTTAATCCCCATTCTTTGGCTTTAGTAATTTGAAATCACTTCTTTTGGTTGCATAAATATATTAGTGAAATCCTGTTTAAGGTAATAAGAATTAGGAGAAGCAGGAAAACAAATAGTATTTAAATGAGGGTTTATTTTTCTTTTCAGGTGGAAAAGCTTCAGGAAAGTACTTCTGAAGTCTTGGAAAAGTGAATTTAGGCCTATATAGAACATGTCAGCACCAGTATCAAACATTAAATGGAGAAATTTTATAAATGTATATGTGTTCTAGTTTGCTAGCTGCCGGAATGCAACACACCAGAGACGGATTGGCTTTTAATAAAAGGGGATTTATTTTGTTGGTTCTTCAGAGGAAAGGCAGCTAACTTTCCACTGAGGCTCTTTCTTATGTGGAAGGCACAGGATGGTCTCTGCTGGTCTTCTCTCCAGGCCCTTGGGTTCCAACAGCTTTCCCCGGAGTGACTTCTTTCTCCATCTCCAAAGGCCTGGGCTGAGCTGCAAGTGCTGAGATGAGGAATGCCAAGCTGCTTAGGCTGTGCTACGTTGCATTCTCTCATTTAAGCACCAGCCAATTAAGCCAAACGTCACTCATTGCAGCAGACACGCCTCCTAGCTGACTGCAGATGTAATTGGCAACAAATGAGGTTCACGTACCATTGGCTTATGTCCGCAGCAACAAGACTAGGCATGCTCACCTGGCCAAGTTGACAACTGAATCTAACTAACACAATATGTAACAACAAAATAGGCAGTATTCTCAATTTTTGCCTTCTTTTATGAAATACGCTCCAGTTGTCTTTATCAAAAGTTCACATAAGTGTAGAATTTTCTAGTTCATCTGGTTTGATGGTTATAAAGTGCTGTATACCCCAGAAAAGCCATGTCCTTTAATTATAATTCAGTATTGTAGGGTGGAAACCTTTGTTTAAATTTCTTCCACAGAGGTATAATGTCCTTAATTTTGGATGTGCAGTTTAGATAAAATGGAGTTATGGCTTGGACCATCTAAAGTATGTCTTGATTAGGTTACTGGAGTCCTTTAAAAGGGAAATATTTTGTAGAAACCTTAGATCTAGACACTTGGAAAACAGTTGTTAAAGAGCTGGCAGAGACATGGATGTATGGAGATGCTTGGTGCTGACAGAGAGCAGATGCCTAGACATGGTTAGAGCCCAGCAGACGTGGCCATGTGCCTTCCCATGAAATGCTAAGAGGTGTGACCTGAGGACCTAAGTGAAAGCCCACAGATGCTTAGAGAGGAAATCATTGACATCAGAAATCGGATACAATGGAACTGAGAACAAGGACCAGCAGACACAGCCACATGCCTTCTCATGTGATAGACATCAGCCTTTCTTGAATCAAGATATCCTTCCCTGTATGCCTTAGTTTGAATATTTTTCTGACTTTAGAACTGTGAACTTGTAACATAGAAAATCCCCTTTATAAAAGCCATTCTATTTCTGGTATATTGCATTCTGGCAGTTTTAGCAAACTAAAACAGATTTTGGTACCAGAAATTTGAGGTGTTGCTGTAGTTACAAACATGTTGGGGTGGCTTTTTAAATGGATAAGGGGAAGATTCTGGAAGACTTGTGAGGATCTTGATATAGAAGGCTTAGAATGCTTTGAAGAGACTATTGGTAGAAATGTGAATTCTAAAGACACTTCTGATGAGGCTTTAGACAGAAATGAGGAATGTGTTATTGAAAAATGGGAGGAATATGACCCTTGTTTTAAAACAAGATAATTTAGGCAAATTGTATACTGTTAAATGGAAATTAGAATTTCAAAGTAGTGAGCTGGTTGAATGGTGGCTCACTGGCAGAATTCTTACCTGTTATGCCAAGAGACCCAGGTTCAATTCCCAGAGCCTGTCCATGAAAAAAGATAAATTTAGTAAGGTGGGGGTACAAGCTGAAGAAATTTCCAAACTAAATGTGGAAAATGCAGCCTGGTTGCTTCTTGCGGCTTATAGTAAAATGTAACAGGAAAGAGAAAGGTTGAAAACTGAACTATTGGGTCCAAAGGAAAACTGAAATTGTATGTCTGGAAAAATCTGGGCTTCCAAAAAGTGAGACCTCAGTGGATAAGGTCACTTATGGGCATTTAATCAAACATGGAAGCAACCAGTCATTATAGCGCAAATAAGGACTGCAGCTGGAGTCATTCGGAAAGGATTTGTGGAAAGTCCTATTGTCCGTTGGCTATGATCCCAGAATATTGCATAGAAAACCAAAAAGATTGGTATGGGAACTGTATAAACAGAATCACTGTTAGTCTGGACTTGAGACAAACTGAAGGAAAAGTGACTTCAGAGGCAGAACTGTGGAAGCTAAGGTCTGAAGCCAAGAATCCTTGGGCAAGAGAGTGGACAAACCTATGACTTTGGAGAAGGTGGTTTTTGACCTGAACACAGAGGACAGGCTTCAGCCTCAATGCTTAGGAAGAGTTTTGCTGACCCAGGCCTCAGAGAGGGTGAAGCACAGAAAATGAGGATGGGGGGAACCTGGCTGCCATCACATTTTTCTGGAGGTGTTGAACGTGTAAACCAGAGATTGTAGAGATCCAGGGTGCTTCTCTGAAGTTTGGAGAGGGTGGAGCTGAGAGAAAGGTGGTCCTGCCTATGCACCCAGGTGTTGCAGCACTCTCCCCAGTATTTGGAGAGAGCAGGGTCACTGCATAGGTTCTTGGAAAGAGTGAGACAACCACTTCTAAAGCCGTGAGGATGAATGACTCTCATTGATATCCAATGGAGTTTGCCCTGCAGGTTTTCAAAGCTGTTTGAGTCTGGTGACCCTGTTTACTTTTTTATTTCTTCCTATGGCAATGAAATTGTGTATCCTATGACTGTGTTACCTTTTTATTTTGGCAGTGGAGAACTTGTTCTGAGTTTTACAAGTCCAGAGCCAGAGGAGAATTTTGCCTTAGGACAGGACAAGCCTGTAACTGACTTTGATGAGATTTTGTCCTGTTTTTGACTTTGTATGGTGTTTTTAATGTTACTGAAATGGTATAAGGCTTTGTGATATTGTAATGAAATAAATGTATTATGCATATGGAAAGAACATATCTTTTTTAGGGTCCAGGGGTTGGGATGTGCTGAATAAGAAGTGTGCATACCCAGAAAAGCCATTTCCTTTCATCTAAATTAAATACAATAAAGGTAGGAATCTTTAATTAGATTGTTTCTATGAAGATATCATCCACTCAATTATGGATGTGACATTTTGATAAGATGGAGCTGTGACTCTGCCCAGTGAAGATATGTTTTGATTGGGTTTAATGGAGTCCTTTAAAAAGGGAAACCCTTTGAAGCAACCTCAGAAGCAGACACTTCAAAAACAGTTGCTTCAGAGCTGATAGAGATAGGGATGTCTGAATATGTTTGAAGTGCCAAGAAGAACAGTTACCTACACATGGATAAAGCCCAGCGGGTACCCCCATGTCCCTTCCCATGAGATGCTAAACAAGTCAGAACACAGAGCTGTGTCCCAGAGGAGCTAAGTAAACACCCATGGATGCCTAAGGAGGAAACCACTGGCATCAGAAGCTGGAAGCAAAAGAACTGGGAACAAGGACCAGAATTTGCAGCCACATGCCTTCCTATGTCACAGATATTGGCCTTTCTTGAATCAAGGTATCTTTTCTTGAATGCCTTAGTTTGGACATGTTTCTGGTCTTAGAGTTGTAAACTTGTAACATGAGAAATTACTTTATAAAAGTCATTCCATTTATTGCATTCTGGCAGCTTTAACAAACTCATGCACACAGGAAGACCAGTATATGGCAGCACTAGTGAGCAATGTGAGTTTTACTATTTTGTGGAAGATTTGGGGTCAGCATTATAGGTTAGTAACATATGCTCCCACATAGTGGTTTCAAGTACCAAAACTACTTCCTGTTCAACCTAAAATAACTAAAAATCATTCCTTCCTTCATTACTCAAAGTTTCTTCTTTCTTTCTTTGAGCTAGCAATCAGGTACTAGATGTCTAGATTCTCAAAATATTTTTTCCAATAAAGACCTAATTATTATAGTAGTTGCTTGGAGAATGAAGGAGTCTCCATATGATTAGAATAATTAATTTCTAATTTCTTCAAAGACATACTCACACACTCCCAATCTTTTTCTACCTTCTGCTTCAAAGGATATTTTCATTTGGAGGTCATAGGAATTAATTTTTGAAACCAGATAATTTTCCAGGTATTATATATTAAATATCACCAAGCTCCACAAGTGAAAGGATTAGATTATTCCTGGATCAAAGCCTGAAATGTATTTAATTTTAAAAAATGATTTAGAAGTCCAAATGAAAAATTCCAACCTGTGTATCTCCTTAGCATAATTTGTTGTTAAAAAATGACACATATTTTTAAATAGAATCATTATTCCCAGGGAGTGAAAGCCAATGAATTAAAATAAAACAAAATTTTCTGTATATATCCTTAAACATTCGCTGTGCTAACACTTTCTGGGAATAGACCTTTAGAAAATTAAATGTAATGATTTTCTTGGAGCTTCTTTATGTAACTTAACAGCTCACAGTTGTTGGTAGAATCATTTTTATGACAGAAATCCCTAAATGAATAGAGTTAAGAAGAGGAAAATTATATCACCTATAATTACAGCCACTGCTTGAGGTCTATTACATAATTTAGCGTGTGATTTATCATAGATTTCCCACATTTAGATATGCTACCTACATTTTGCTTGATTCTGAATCTGTTGGTCTCTTCTTCCTCTTTTGCAAGTTGGCAAAATCCTTTCCTTCCTTGGAACCTCTCACTTCTTTGGGGGATCCAAAAGCATATCTATGACATAACTTTTATAATCAGAACTTTTATGCATTAGAGCTTACTTCCTGCTCTGAATAAGTATTTTGCAGGATGGAAAATATTGAAAGTGAAGGTGGTGCCATGAAGAGACTCATACCACCTGCTTGATATGTTCCTATTTAAAGACACACATAACTCAGAATGTCTCTCAGCATTCTATAAAAGTGAGATGTTTCATTTTCAATACATCCAAAGGACTTAAGTCAGGGTAATTATGCCAATGCTGGTTATTGGAAGAATAATGTTGCCAAACTGGTTTGGCCCAGACCATCTATTCCGTAAAACTTAAAATACTGGCACATATTTAAAAATATATTCTAATCAAGTAGAAATTCCACATTCCCTCTCTAAATGATCCTCTCAAATATACCTGGAAAAAAAGGGGACTTAATTCATATCAGTTAAATTCACCGAGGATTAAAAAACAAACTACAGTGTCTGTGCACCATGGAACAAATGGAATGTTTATTATATATTCCAGATAACACTGACTGCGTTTAATACTGATGTTAAAAAAATTTATAAAGACATGGAGTAATATGAAGCAAAAACAAAGGAAACCAAAATCTATTGCAAATATATTAAATTGAAAAGTATACACATTAGCTTTAAAAAGAGTTTGGAGGGAAGGAAGTTTTAGCCATTCATAGGGGCCTTTGCCTGTAGTTGGAGGATGAAGCCAGTTCATTCATAAATCTGTGTATTCAGCACTTTCATACTCTGCTCCTATTTAAAAATCCTCTGAGGAGATTGTAAGACAATGATATAGTATTGCTTCTAAGGGGAAGTAAATTTTTAGCTAAATCAGCAAAATAAAGAATCAAGAGTGTTGTTCACTAAGTAATTAAGTAATTATTTCAAAATTCTTTTAAAATCAAGTCTAAACTACATCACTCATCTGGGCCAGGAAGAAATCTTTCTATATAAATCACATATATATGTATATAGCACTAATTTCTGTCATGGGAAGTAGATGAGTAGACATAGGTATACTGGGTGGTAGCCATGAGAATTTTGAAGAATGATAAATTTCAGGAAGTAGAATATATAACTTTTTTTCAGGTCTTCATTAACTCCCTCTACAACATTGCAGTCTTTTTTTGCAACAATCTCTCTACAGACACATACACACATACACACACACACACACACACACCCCACATAGCACACTGTAGTTCCTGAAAGTACATGTTATTTTTAACACTTTAAGCTAAATGAAGTGCAATAAATCAAGTTCTATTAGAGTAAAGGTATGTATTTTCACTTGTTTTTTACAGCTACATGTTGAGCCATAAAATATTTCAAGAAAAAAACATTAAAATATATTACAGGTAAAAAGCATTAAATCTTTCAAGGTGATCTTTAGATATTGTATTAGTCACGGTTCTCTAGAGAAACCGAACCAACAGGAGATATCTGCAAATATGAGGTTTGTAAATGTGTTCCACACAACCATGAGAATGGAAGAGTCTAAAATCTGTAGAGCAGGCTGTGAAGCTTGTAGCTCTGATGAAGGGTCTGGATGAATTCCACAGAAGAGGCCCACTGGCTCAAGAAGCACTGAAAAAATCTCTCTTCTTCCTTAAAAGTCTTCAACTGATTGGAGTTTATCCTTGGTGGGAGACACATCTTAGTTTATTTCAGATGTGATCAGCCACAGTTCCATTCAACTGACTAATGATTTAATACAACAGCCTTCCATTTTATCAACCAGCCATGAAATATCCTTGCAGCAACAGTCAGGCCAGTACTTACCCATCCAGACTGCTGGGCCTCATCACTTGGCCAAGTTGACACCAGAACCTGATCATTAAAAATATCATCTAATCTAATCTCCTTTCTGTCCTAGCAAATTGCTGCATAATATCCTGGGATAAATTTTATTTACCCTGTGTTTAATTCTATACATATGAGGGTTTATTCACTTGTTAAACATTCCATTGATGGATAAAAGTGATTTTTAGAAAATATTTCTATATAATGTAAAATTTAGCCCTAGGTTTGCATCTGAAGCTCTAAAGTGAATGAAAATTCTTTTCTCATAAAACAAGTCTTTGATTATGAGAACACAGGGATTCTCACCCCTGTGTCTTTTAGTATATGAAAATTGGGGGTTATACATTTTAGGAATAAAAGTTTCATGAGTCAGTTCTTGATCTTTGAAAACCTACAATCAGGTAGAAAAATCTGTACACATTGCATGCAAAATAATTTCATGTTAATTTGATACCACTGCTAATGGAGATGGTGGCATTCCCCAGAAGTTAATTTTCTCCACTTGATTAAATCATACCCTTCATTTACCTCAATGCTGTTTATCTTAATGTAAACACTATTTCTAATGAGCCTAAAGGATATTGTTTATTTCATTTATTTGCAAAAGATACCCAATTTAATCCAATATTCCTATCATCTGTCATATTATACACATGTGAGCAGCAATTATTTCAATATGCAATACAACAAAAGCTTTCTAAATCCCTCCACTGCTGAACTCCTTATGCTGTCAGTTCACTTGGATCTAATTAACATATTATTATTTTAATTTGCTGTTTCTAAAATCCTGATGTCTGAAGATCAGATAATTTTATCTTGACTTTAAGATAAATCAAGTTTATCCTTGGTGGGAGACACATCTTAGTTTATTTCAGATGTAATCAGCCACAGGTCCATTCAACTGAATAATGATTTAATACAACAGCCTTCCATTTTATCAACCAGCCATGAAATATTCTTACAGGAACAGTCAGGTCAGTGCTTACCCAACCAGACAACTGGGCCTCTGTCTAGATTGCTAGCTGCCAAAATATGATATATCAAAAACAGAATGGCTTTTGAAAGTGGGAATTTATTAAGTTGCATGTTTACAGTTCTAAAACTATGAAAACCTCCAAATTAAACTTAGTCTATAAAAATGTGCAAACTAAGGCACCATCAAGAGGTTACCTTCACTCAAGAAAGGCTGATGAAGTTCAAGATTTCTCTTCTAACTGGAGAGGCACATGGCAAACATGGTGACATTTGCTAGCTTTCTCTCCAGGCTTCTTGGTTCATGAAGCTCCCCTGGGGATGTATTACTTCTTCATCTACCAAGCTCACTGGCTGTGTGGGCTTTCATGGTTCTTGTGGTTCTGAAGCTAATTCCAAAATGCTTTCTCTTTCAAAGGATTCATGTAAACCAATCATGAGCCACTTGGAATGAGTGGAGTCACATCTCCCTCTAATCAAATATTAATACCCACAATTGGGTGCATCACATCTCTGTGGAGATAATATAAACAAGTTTCCAGTGTACAGTACTGAATAAAGATGAAAAGAAATGGCAGCCTTTTCAGGATGGATCAGGATTAAAGCATGGCTTTTCTAGGGCACACAGTCATTTCAACCTAACATATCTCACCCTCTGGACCCTAAAATAGATGTGTTTTTCCCATTTACAAAACACATTCATTCCATCACAATATCACAAAGCCTTAAACAATTTCAGTAATAGTACAAACATAACACAAGATTAAAACCAGTGAAAAGTCTCATCAAAGTCATGATCTGTCCTAAGGCAAAAGTCTCTTCTGGCTCTGGACCTGTAAAACTCAGAACAAGTTATTTACTGCCAACATACAAAGGAAGGACAATCATAGGATAAATATCCCCATTTCTATCAGGAGAAATTGGAAAGAACACAGGGGTCACCAAGTCTAGGCAGTTTTAAAAATCTGCAGTGCAAATTCCATTAGATTTCAAAGTCTGAGAGTCATTTATCTTTGGGGTTTTAGAAAACAGCAGTCTCATCTTTTCCATGGACTGATGCAGTGGCATGCCTCTCTCCAAATCCAATCTTGGGGGCCACTGGGCCCAGTACTTTTTCCCAGCTCCACACTCTTCAAGCATAGGTGATGCATGGGCTCTAACATCTCTGGGGCACACACTCAACCCCTCCTTGTTTTGGTAGCCAGGCTCTCCCCAACCCCCAAGGAATGTACTCCACCCTTTCCAAGGCCTGAGGCTGCAGATTTCTACCTGAGCAATGAGATGGAAGGGCCACCCTCTGCCTTCCAGACACACTCACCCTTTCCAAGTATTTGGGTGGGTCCGCATTCCTGACACTAGGTCTCCTGATCTCAAATCTTAGCCTCCATGACTCAGCCTCTGAAGACATCCTATTTCACTTTGCCCTTCTCCTGAGTTTTTAGACCAGACTGGCAGCCATTCTATTTATACACATCTTACAGCACTGTTGTTGGTTTTCTATGTGGTAAGCAAGAATCATGTCCCTCAGGCAGAAGGAGTTTCTACAAATCTTTCCTGGATAACTCCACCTCCAATGGCTTATCTTGAAATGGCTGACTGGTTCCACATTTGGTTAAATCCTCACGTAGAGGCAGGCACTATTCTCTGGGGTCTCCCTTCCTGGAAGCCCAGAGTTTTCCAGAATATCAATTTCTGGCTTTTTTATACCCAATAGTTCAGTTCTCAAATTATTTCTTCCTGTCTCATTTTGCTATAAGCTACAAGGAGATACCAGGCTGCATTTTCCATATTTCATTTGGAAATCTCTTCTGCTAAATATCCAAGATCTTGGTTTTTAAAATGTGCCTTCCCTCTAAAGCCAGCAGTCAATTTCATAATTTTTCTACAATTCTAAAATAAGTTTCACCTTTTTTCCAGTTTGTAATAACCCATGCTGCATTTCTATGTAGAGCCTTATCAGAGGTATCTTTAGAGTTCTCATGTCTACCAACAGTCTCTTCAAAGCATTTTAGGCTTTCTCTATCAAGCTCCTCGCAACTGTTGCAGAATCTTCTGCTTATCCATTTAAAAAGCTGTTCCAACATGATTGGTATTTGCAAACAGCAGCATCCCACTTCTCTGGTCCCAAAATATGCAATATGCCAGAAACAGAATGGCTTTTGAAAGTGGGAATTTGTTAAGTTGCAAGTTTACAGTTCTTAAGCCATAAAAATGTCCAAATTAAAGCAAGTCTATAAAATTGTTCAGATTAAGGCACTATCAAGAGTTATCTTCACTCAAGAAAGGCCAATGAAGTTCAGGGTTTCTCTCTCAATTGGAAAGACACATAGAGAACATGGTGGCATCTGTTAGCTTTCTTTCCAGGGGTATATTCCTTTTTCATCTCCAAAAGTCTCTGGTTGTATGTGCTCTCTCATGGTAATTGTGGCTCTGAAACTTTTTCCAAAATGTTTCCTCTTTTAAAGGATTTTTTAAAACTATTTATGAGCCACTTGGAATGGGTGAAGTCACATCTCCCTCTAATCAAAGGTTAATATCCACAACTGAGTGTGTCACATCTCCGTGGAGATAATCTAATCAAGCTTCCAACATACAGTACTGGATAAGGTTTAAAAGAAATGGCTGCCTCCACAGGATGGATCAGGATTAAAACATGGCTTTTCTAGGGTACATAACTGTGTCAAACCAGCACACCTTCCAATAAAAGCCTAAGCATGATCAAAGTGGACAGCAGCGCATATGCTTTTTGTTTAGGCTTTTTTGACCAATTCATCACATTTATAAATTAACCATTAAGTTCTTTTACCAAACAGTTTTATTCACACACCACAAAATCCATCCTAAGTGTACAATCAATGGCTTTTGGGATAATCGTAGACATGCATTCACCAATATAGTCAATATGAGAACCTTCTCATTTCTTCTGAAGTAAAATTCTCATGCTCCTTATACACCCCTACTATTGACATTTAGTTTTGGTATACCACACCTGTTGCAATTAATGAAAGAACAGTACAATGTTACTGTTAATTATGGAACTTAGTTTATATTAATTGTATTTTCCCATATACCACCTATTATCACACCTTGTAATAGTGACATACATTTGTTCTATTTCATGTAGGAATTCTCATATATATGCAATTAACTACTGTTCCAGTCCAGCACAACCCCAAGACCGAAGAATATGCCAGGCAGAAAAATAGCTATGAGTTTTAATTAGGGACAAATGCACAGGAGAAAATTCTACCCAAAGTTGGCTGGTTGGGAAATGAAAGTCAGTACTCTGACCCAAATTTAAGAAAAAGAGGAGTCCTGGGGTGGGGTGGGGCAGCTTATAAAGTTCAGAGTCCCATGAAATTTTGTTAGGGGAAGGGAGCTTTATATTCTTTGACTTTTAATGTCTGTTCCAGTCATGTAGGTGGATGTGTAACTTGGTTTCAAAATGGAGGAGGGTTGGGTCCTTGGCCCTGGGTTCTCACACCATCATTAACCACCCTAAATTTCACTAAGTTATACAGTCCCAGTTTTTATCCTCTAGTTTTCCTTCTAATGGCGTACATAACTCTAACCTTCCTTTTTCAACCATACTCACACCTTGCTTTGTTAATTACACTTAAGAGTGTTCTGCTACCGTCACATAGATTATGATATATATTTCTGAACTTTTGCAATGAACCTTATTGAGCATTCTGAACTCCTTAATCATCAATTGCTCAATCTCTGCCCTATTTCCGTCTCCTGATAATCTATGCTCTAGAATTTAATTCTCAGAATTTGCTCATTATAGTTATTCTTATAAGTGAGACCAATCTGTCTTTTTGCTTTAGGCTTATTTCACGCAACACAATGTCCTCAAGATTCATTCACCTCATTGCATGCCTCACAACTTCATTCCTTTCTGCAGCCTCACAATATTCTACCATACATATACATAGTAGTTTGCCCTTCCACTTACCAGTCACTGGATCCTTCGGCTACCTCTATCTATTGCAATCATAAAATAATGCCACCATAAATATTGGCATGTAAATGTTTATTCATGTCCCTGCTTTCAGTTCTTCCAAGTATATACCTAGTAATGGGATTGTGGAATCATATGGCAACCTTAAAGTTAGCTCCCTGTGGAACTGCCACTTTATTCTTCAGAGGATCTGCATAATTCTACTTCCTTACAACAATGAATAGGTATATCTCTTTCTCCACATCATCTCCAGCACTTATAGTTTTCTATTTATTTTTAAATGGTTTTATTAACACACCATACAATCTGCCCTAAGTGTGCAATCAATGGCTCTTGTCATAATAACATAGTTAGGTATTCACCACCACAATTTATGGGAGAGCACTTCCATCTCTTCTGAAAAGAAAAAAAATCCCATACCCTCTCTTATATCCCCTCTTATTGACATTTAACTTTGGTATATTGACTTTGTTACAATTAATGAGAGAATATTGCAATATTACTGTTTACTATAGATCCTAGTCTGCATTAATTGCATTTTTTTCATATGTCATCCTATTTTTAACCCCTTTTCACAAAAACTATTTACTTTTAGTTTCAGTGCTTTGTGATGCTGTTTTGGTGACTTAATGTTCAGTTGAATTCTGCAGTTTCTTCTGGATTAGAGCTATGATGTAGACAGGATGATATTCCTATCTTAATACTAAAGCTGTCTACTTAAACCCCTGAGACATTTTAAACCCTTAGATATCTCTGAGTCCACTTCTGAAAAATGAGAATCATAATATCTACATCTCAAGATATTTTGAAATGAAAGAGGAAAAGTATATGCAATACTTAGAAAGGGGCAGGAAAAACTAAATTCTCAACAAATTCTAATTACATTTTCCTATTTCATCTAAATCTATTTCTATTTGTACATCCTTATTGTAGCTTATGTTTTCATCTATGTCTACAGTTTCATCTATACTGAGGCTTATAGACATCAATAACTATTTGCAACAAAGGAGGGGTCAGAGGCTAAACCAATTTAGTAACTGCATGAAGCACAGACATATACTTCATTAATTTGAAAAGGTGAGAACTTGGGAATAGCTTGAAGTCATTAGTGTAGAGAAAATATGGGCATGATTAAGGATAAAGAATGAGTCAGTGAAATTCATTGAGGGGGGAGAGATAAAGCAAAACTGTAAAAAAGTTTGCATAAGAACATTTTATTTTGCCCATAATTTATATTTGATTTCCAGATAGATTGATTAATGAAGATATTCTCAATAATGCAGTTAAATTTTGCCATTGGTGCCTTAACTGCCAAAGCTTAATCTGCTTAATATTTGGTTATCAAATAAAAAAAAAAACCTCTAAATTCTGGAAGAATATTATCTGGACATAATAATTTTAGAAAATTCTATAATCCAGATATTAAAGATTTTCAGAAAGATAGTAAAAGTATTTTCTTTCAGATCCTACCATTTGTTGAATTATAAGCTGATGCCATGCATTCAATTTGCAATGGACACACAGTAGACAAGATTATCTTGAATGTAAAAGCAAAGTTGAGATACTTATAATATCATGTTTAAAGACAGACTATAAGGTCATTGCAATACTGTGGTATTGGCATGAGAATGGACAAACATGACAGTATAATAGGAAAAGATAGATCCATACATATCATTGAATTTATGATGAAGGTATCACTATAGGTGGAAATGATCTATCAATAAACCCTGGAATGTCTCTATAAAAATGTCAGTCTTGGCCTTTATATCAGACCACAAACAAAAATTAGTTTGAAAAAGATCATGTTCCTAAATATTAAATTTAAATCTATAAAAATTCTGGGAGAAATTATTAGAATATATCTTTGTAGTCTCGTGACAGGCAAAATTTTTTAAACACTATAGAGAAATAAAGAACTATGAAATTAAGCATGTTAATTGGAATTTATGATTATTAAATTTATCAAAATACTTTTATATGAACTGCATAGGCAAGTCACACACTGAGAAAAATATCACACACTCACAAAACCTCCCTCCCCACACATAACTATAGTCAAATCATGGCTACTCACAATATAAAGCTCCTACCATACGTGAGAGAATTTCTAAAAATAAAAACATGACAATTTAGAAAATGTCACACTCAAATAAAATGGGCAAAACTTTTAAGTAGGCACGTAAGAAGTTTCCAAACATATAAGAATTACTCAATATCATTACTAACCCAGAAATGCAACTTTAAACCAAAATGATCTGCAAGTATGCAAGAATGGCTAAACTAAAAATAATTCTTTATTGGCTATCACATAGGATGTAAATAGCTTCATGTTTTCTTCCCATTCCGAAAGTTCTACCCAAATACCTATCTCCCAGACCTCTTTGTCTCTAATTTTCTAGCCATGTTCCATCCAGGTTTCTTACCTTCTAGTCAAGTCAATGAAACATTATCCAGGAACCAGTACAGAAACACACCTCCAGCCATTTTTTTTTTCAAGGAAATGTGAACAACCAGGTAGAGCTTGAAGTTCTGTCCACTAAGAGAATTTTCTTTCACCACTGACAATTCAGAAATTATCCAGAAAGGGACTTCATCGCTGCAGTTGTGGTCCCAGCACAATTTATTTTAAAAATTATTATTTTTTCATTGTTGTTTTGAGGCTATCACAGAAAATATACTGATAGTAGTGCAGGAATTCATTCCTTGAATTCATAATTCTATTCACTTGATCTACATGTTTATCCTTATGCCAGTACTACACTGTCTTGATTACTATAGGTTTGAGATAAGTTTTGAAATAGGAAAGTTTAAGTTCCCAAATATAATTGTTTCACAAGTTAATTTTTAGTTGTTATGTGACACTTGCATTGTCATATACATTTGAACTTCAGTTTGTCAATTTATGTAAAATTCAGCTGGGATTTTAATAGGGAATTTTTTGAACCTTCAGGTAAATTTGGGAAATATCTCCATAACATCAAGACTTCCAGTTCAAGAACACATGATATTTTTCCATTTATTTAGATCTTCCTTAATTTCTTTGAAAAATATCTTGTAGTTTTCAGTGCATATTTTATTGCTATTTTAGTGAGTTTGCTATTATTTTAATCCACTCTTAAATTTTTTTTTTTCATTTTCTAACTGTTAATTGCTGATTATAGAAAAACAACTACTTTTTGTGCTTTGACCTTGTATCAGGCCATTTCCTTGAACTCTTCTATTACTTCTAATAGTGTTCTAAGTGGATTCCTTAGGATTTTACATATACAAGATCATGTCATCTGCGAACAGGAATATTTTACTTTTCCATTCCAATCTGTATGCCTATTATTGTCTTTGTCTAATTGCCCTGAATAGAACTTCCAGAGCAATAGTGAGTTTAATGCTAAGTACAGACTTTGTTGTCTTATTTCTTCTTTGGGGGGAAAAATTCAGTCTTTCACTATTAAGTATAATATTGCTTGTGGTATTTTTTTGGAACTGCCATAAATCAAGTTGAGGAAATTCCCTTCCATATTTTGTTCAGTGAGTGGTTTTAAACATGAGAGTATATTTGATTTTGTCAAATATTTCTCTGTGTCTATTAAGATAATCCTGTAGATTTTAGTTTTTAATGTTGCTATTTGTGTTAGTTAGATTCAGTTGTCAACTTGGCCAGGTGAGCATACCTAGTCTTGTTGCTGCGGACATAAGCCAATGGTACGTGAACCTCATCTGTTGCTAATTACATCTGCAGTCAGCTAGGAGGCGTGTCTGCTGCAATGAGTGACCTTTGACTTAATTGGCTGGTGCTTAAATGAGAGAACGCAACGTAGCACAACCTAAGCAGCTCGGCATTCCTCATCTCAGCACTCGCAGCTCAGCCCAGGCCTTTGGAGATGCAGAAAGAAGTCACCCCTGGGAAAGTTGTTGGAACCCAGGGGCCTGGAGAGAAGACCAACGGAGACCATCCTGTGCCTTCCAGCTAGCAAACTAGAACACTATTGTATATTTACAGTGAATAAATTTTGTATGTTAAAGCAAGGATACATTCCTGGGGTAAAACCCAAAGGTCATGCTCTACTAAAATCTGTTTGGTAGTTGGGCTAGCTGGAAGCTGTTATGTGCTCCAGAAAAGGCCTTGTTCTTTTAATCCATTCTTGAACATGCAGACCTATTATGAGTGGACATTTTGATTAGTTTGCTTCAATTGGGAGGTGACACAGCCCATTCAACGTGGGTCATAGTCCTTTACTGTAGTCCTTTATGTGGATAAAAAAGCATATGGAGCTCAGGGAGCTCAGAGAGAAACACCTAGAGAGCTTGGAAAGAAAGGCCCCAGAGGTTCTAAGAGAGGAGTTACAGAAGATCAGAGAGGAGGTCATTGGAACCAGAAGCTGAAAGCAATGTGATACAGGATTAAAGGACCATCAGATGTTAGTAATTTGCCTTCCCACATGACAGAGGAACCCCAGATGTCAGCAGCCTTTCCTCAGAGAAAGTGTCTTCCTCTTGATGCCTTAATTTCAATATTTTCATGGCCTTAGAACAGTAAATGCATAAAATAATACATCACCACTGTAAAAGCCAACCCATTTCTGGCATATTACATTCTGACAGATTTAACAAACTGAAACAGTAGTATATTGCTAGAAATTTTTGAGTCATTATTCAAAAGGGATATTGATTTATAGTTAGCTAATTTGTTCACATACAGTTTTCATAATATTTCTTTATAATATATATTATATTTTTTATTTCTCTAAGGTTGTTTGTGATATAATCTCTTTCTTTCCTCACTTCGTTAATTCGAGTTTGCTCTCTTTTATTATCTAATTTCAGTCTTACTAAAGATTTCTCCAATTTGTTGATATTTTAAAAGAGAAAATTTTAATTTTCTTTGAGATTCTATATTGGTATTCTATTATCTATTCTATTTATGTGTTCTCTAATCTTTATCATTCCTTTACTGTTATTTTCCTTGGGTTTAGTTTGTACATATTATTCTAATTCATTGAAGTGAATGATTATGGTTTTGTGTTCATATATTTTATTTAATTGAGTCATCTCTAAGCATAAATTTCTCTCAGCACTGCTTAGGTTATAACCCATAAATTAAAATTGCAATAACATGAAATGATGGTTGGGATCATGTGTCAACTTGGCCAGAAGATGGTGCCCAGTTGTCTGGTCAAGAAAACACTGGCCTAACCATAACTGCAAGCACATTTCATGGGTGGTTTGTAAGTGAGATTGATGATTTGTTAAATCATCAATAAGTTGATTGCATCTGATGCATTTATGATAAATCAAGGGTGTGACTTCTGCAATGAGAGAATATAATCAGTCAGATTTAATCTAATTATTTGAATACTTTTAAGAGAAAGGAGAGGACTTTCTCTTCTTCAGCCAGCTAACTTCCTGGAAAGTTCATGGACAACCTTCACCAAGTTGCCACCTAGCAGCCTGCCCTGTGCAATTTGGACTCATACATCCCCATAGTAGCATGAGACACTTTTATATCCAATATTTCCAGGTATCTCCTTTTGGTTCTGTTTCTATAGAGAACCCTGACTAATGCAGATTGGTACTGGGAGTGATTCTTGGGAAACCGAATCTTAAAAACAAATTTTTGCAATTGTTTTTCTATTCTGATTAGATTCAAAAGTATGAATGACTCTATCCAAAAAATCAAGATTTCACTGAGAGTCCATGGTGTTAGTTGGTGTACTGGTTTGACACTATTATGTACCCCATAAAAGCTGTGTCCTTTAGCCCTCATTAATATTACCGGGTAGAATCTTTTTTATTGTTCCATGGAAATGTGGCACATCCAATTGTGGGTGGTAACTTTTGATTACTGCAGAAATTTAGGAGAGAACCATCTTGGAAAGAGCTTGAGAGCCACCAGAACCAACACAGCCAGAGACCTTGGAGTTGAAGAAGGAAGATGACCCTGGGTAATATTCATGAAACGTGAAGCTAGGAGGGAAAACTAGCAGACATTGCCATGTACCCTCTCAGCTGAGAAAGAAACCCTACACTTCATTGGCCTTTCTTGAGTGAAGGTATCCTCTTGTTGATGCCTTTATTTGAAAATTTTCATGGCCTTAGAACTATAAACTTGCAACTTTATAAACTCCCCTTTGTAAAAGCTATTCCATTTCTGGTATATTACATTTTAGCAGCCTTTGCAAACTACAACAAATTTTGATACTAGAGAAGTGGGGTGCTGCCATGGTTTGCAAATACCAAACATATTGGAACAACTTTTTAAATGGATAAGGGGGAGATTCTGGCCAATAGCTGTGTTCCTGGGCTGTGCAAAAGCAGGCACCAGCTCTATCACACTTCTTGTGAAGAATAGACTTTTATCATGTTTAAGCCACTGTTTATGTAATAAAGATAAGAAAGCAAATGAAGTCAACAGCTTGAATAAAGAAAGAAAGTAGATAAAGGACTTTGTGCTTAAATGAGTTCAAATAACAAAAAAGGGGAGCATAGACATTAGTGACCTAGAAGAATTTTTACAAAAATACAACAAATTTTTGCACATATGCATACTGTTCTAGTTTGCTAGCTGCTGGAATGCAATATACCAAAAACAGAATGGCTTTTAAAAAGGGGAATTTAATGAGTTGCTAGTTTACCATTCTGAGGCTGAGAAAATGTCCCAATTAAAACAAGTCTATAGAAATGTCCAATCAAAGGCATCCAGGGAAAGATACTTTGGTTCAAGAAGGCCAATGAAGTTCAGGGTCTCTCTCTCAAGTGAGAAGGCACATGGCGAATACAGTCAGGGCTTCTCTCTTGGCTGAAAGGGCACATGGTGAATATGGCATCATCTGCTAGCTTTCTCTCCTGGCTTCCAGTTTCATGAAGCTCCCCGGGAGGTGTTTTCCTTCTTCATCTCCAATGGACTCTCTGCTTCGTGGTGCTGCAGCATTCTCTGCTCTCTCTGAATCTCTCATTCTCCAAAATGTTTCCTCTTTTATAGGACTTCAGAAACTAATCAAGACCCACTCAAATGGGTAGAGACATGTCATCCCCTAATCCAGTTTAACAACCATTCTTAACTAAATCACATCATCCAGGGAGATGATCTCATTACAGTTTCAAACACACAGCATTGAATAGAGATTATTCTACCTTTATGAAATGGGATTTATATTAAAACATGGCTTTTCTTAGGGGGCATACTTCCTTTAAACCAGCACACATGCATTCTTGTTTATTTATTTATTTATTTATTTATTTATTTATTCATTAGTGATTATAGTGTTGGAATTAAAGGTGCTCACTAATAGACTAGTTATTGTTTTAACAATATTTATTCTAAGGCCATGACTGTAAATTTTTAACTTCCATGAAAGAGGTTGAAATTTAGAGTCAAGGAACTAAGAGAAGTTGATAGTTAAAAATAAGTACATATAGATATTAAACCTTCTAGAATGATGGGAAAACAAGAAAGAGAGTAAGACTGTGAGCAACATAGTAGTACTTATATGAATGCAGGAAAACATTATCTGGAAAATTTGGTGCTTTATTTTTGCATCAATTTGGGAGAGTTTGGGAGAATAAAATTTCTCCACTGGGAGTGGTCTCAGTGAAGTACAAGATTTCAGATAAAGGGAAAGAGGTAGAAATATTTGATGATGAAGTTGAGGAATAGTAAACTTACCAATGGAATCAGTATAAAACATTGAAGGGAAAAAAATCAAGAGGAATGGGAAAATTTCATGACCAAATGATATGAACATTTTAACATTTCACAGTTATTATGTGAGCTAGTGTTTATTTTAGTAATCAATTTATTATCTCACACATTGAAAAATTATTTTAAACTTTCACTTCTTCATAAAATCATCTCCATTTTCCTCAATCTCCATTGATGGCTTTGTAAATATTTTGTATTTAAAAAATATTAGAAACAAAACAAATTATTTTCAACTGCATCTACCAACCTACTGGAATCTCTATTATCTTCATTATCTGAGTCAGGCATCAAAAGCATAGGTGCTGGGGAAAAAAGTAATTAAATGGGGTAAATTTAAATCAGATCATTACATTTTATGCACCTCTTTTGCTGGAGTGTTACTCTGCTTTAAAAACCCAGTGGAGCCAGTGCTGTCAGGGCTTGGCACTCTGGGAAGGGTCTCCTGGAGGTTTGCATGTGTCTTCCTCTCTTACCCCAGCTGAAGCCCCCCTTTCCAGCACTTCTTTCCCTACCAAAGTTCTACAACCTCCAAATAAATAATCAGATCCTTCTACAACAACAATCTCCTTAATGCACTTTAATAGTCATTATTTTAGTTTATAAGGCTTTGAAACATGAAGATCAGAAGGCCATGGGATGACATATTAAAGGCACTGAGAGAAAAAGACTGTCATCCAAGAATTGTATAACCAGGAAAACTATTCTTCAACAATAAAGAAGAAACTAAGAAATTCTAAGGTTTATAACAACAAAATGAGAGGATTGGCATCAGTCAACATGACTTACATGAGCCAAAGAAGATCCTGCAGGGTGCAGTGAAAGGACACTGTAGAGTAACTCTAAACCACATGGAGGAATAAAGAACACTGGTAAAGGTGACTGCATGAGTAAATATAAAAGACAATCTAATGCATTTTTGTAATATTTCCTTCTATTATATAATTAAAGGATAACGTCATACACAATAATTATAAAACTCTTGATGGGCTTATAATGTAAAAAAGATATACTTT
>PVIY010018204.1:13881-38167 GCA_004026745.1 Myrmecophaga tridactyla | reverse complement strand
AGAAGAAATAAAAACTGCTAATAATAGAAGAAAACCTGCTCAATCTCACTAGTGATCAGGGAAATGCAAATGCACATAATGATGAGGTATCACTGACTGACAGTATCCAGTATTCAACTGGGTGGATAGGAAAAGAACATTCCACACACAATACTGGTGTGAGTTAGCAGCTCTTTCGGGAAATCACTTTGCCAGTAACTATTGAATTATAATGTGTTTATACTGTGACCCAGAAATTCCTTGTTCAAGGAGAGAAAAAAGGGAAAGAAGAGGGAGGGAGTAAAGAAGGGAGGGGAGAAAGTAGAAGGAGGAGAGAAAGGAAGATGATGAGGAGAAAAAAGCGAGACTGATTGAGAAAAAGCTATTCAAAAATCATTTTGAATATTTTCAAATGCCACAGTGGCTCAGTGGCAGAGTTCTTGCCTGCCATGCCAGAGACCCAGGTTTGATTCACAGTGCCTGCCCATGCAAATAAAAAAAATTCATTACAGTTGTAACTTCAGTATTAGCTAAACTAAATAGTTTTCAAAGTATTATTACAAAGTGAAACTACCTTTTCTTCATCTCTAATTTGGGAAAACCTTACCAAGGCTGTGTACCAAGTAATTTTAAGTTGAATATAAATAACCAATTGTTGATTAGCTATTTTTCCTACCAGTTGCTTAAAATAGTCTCAGATACGGTTTATGACACATAGTTATTTGGGAGTAGTTGACAAACATACTAATAACCAAAGGCTTTGGACAATACATAAAATTGCTCAATTATGATGACATTTATGTTTATGTTCATATAAAAAGCAACTCTTCAGTGAAAATACAAAAAAAGTTAAATATTTTCTATTCACTTATACGTGAATAAATGTATAATTTTCCTTATTGAGATATACATGGCTAAATACTGAATTAAGGATATAAATGATCATGTCAGAAATTATTTAAAATGGTCTGAGGAAAAACATGTATTTGATTTTCATTTTACCCAATTTATTTATTTTTTTTATTTTGAAGAAAATAAAACTAGGTTTCTCATGCCTGTTCAGCACCTTAAAGTTTGCCATGATAATACATTCACACAGAGACACAAATGTAGTTAAATAATGGATAGTCTCAATATAATGTCCTCTTCCATTGTCAGAAACAAACTACTATTTTTATTGTAATTTTAAATTCTGGCCATATGGTTATTTCCTCATAATCTGTTCTTTCCTACTGCATGTGCTCTAAAAAGCTACTTACATCAGAAAATCGAAACATAGTTCAGTATTTCCTAAATTTCAATAAATTTCCTTGGAAATTTTTGAATCACCCAAAAAAACTGGCTTCAAATAATTTTGGCTTTAAATACTTCAAATAATTTTGGTTTTAAATAATTTGTCATTTTTACAGTTAGCCTAATTTAAGCAAAACCATCCATGAGATTATGGATTTGATGTGCTATTTAGTAGGCTTTTAAATACCCACCAAAAATATACATATAACTATTAAAATAAAGATGTTGTGCTATGGGGCACCTGCAACCATCCTACATTCCACATTTCACTCACCGTGCTTGAGAAAGCATCACCCCAAATATGGTTAATTCTGCATGATGAGGGCTGCAAGTTAAATAAGAATATAATGTCATTAAATATTTTTAAAAATTTTTAAGTGGTATCTTCTCATTTTCCATATCAGAGGTTAGCTTCTTAAGCAACTTAGGTAGAAATATGACAATCTACTGTTCAAGACAATCTACCACCATACAGTAAAATTGATATTTTTCCTCCTGGTGTACAGTTCTGTAAACTTTAACACATGTATACATTTAGCATAACAGAGACACAGATTAGTTCCATCACCCCCAAATTCTCCCTCATGCAATCCCCTTTGCCACCCTTGTATTAGCTAGGGTTCTCTAGAGAAACAGAACAGCATGATATATCTGTAAATATAAGATTTTTAAAAGTGCTTCATGCAACTGTGAGGATGTAAGAGTTAAGATTTGTAGGGCAGGGCGGGCCACGGTGGCTCAGGGGTAGAGTTCTCACCTGCCATACTAGAGACCTGGGTTCGATTCCCAGTGCCTGCCCATGCCAAAAAAAAAAAAAAAATGTAGGGCAGACCATGAGCTGGCAGCTACAATGCAGGTCCTCAATGAACTCTTAGGAAATGCTGGCTGGCTGAAGCAGGAAGAGTGATTGCCTCTTCTGAATCCTCCTTAAATGCCTTCTGGTGATTAGATTAAAGTGTCACTCATTGAAGAAGACACTTCCCTTAGCTGACTGCAAATGGAATCAGTTGTGGATGATAGTCAACGTGGTCATGATTTAAGTCCATGAAATATTCTCATAGCAACAGACAGGTCAGCGCTCGCCCGACCAGACAACTGGGCACCACCACCTGGCCAAGTTGATACATGAACCCGACCATCACGCCCTCTTCCCATCTATAATCCTCTGGTAATCAGTGATCAGTTTTCCATTGTGGGGTTTGTCTTTTCAACAATGTCACAGAAATAGAGTCATACACTATGTGACTTTTTGGGACAGTCTTCTCTCCTTGGAAATAATGTCTGGGAGTCACTAAAGTTGTCACGTGTTTCAACAGTTCTTTCTTTTCTACTGCTTAGTGATATTTCATCATGTGCATGAACTGCCATTTAGTTTACGTATTCATCTACTGAAGGATATCTGGTTGTTTCCAGCTTTGGGTGCTAACAAATACTGCTTCCATGAATATTCATGTGTGGGTTTTGGTATAAACAATAGTTTATTTCTATGGGTAAATACCCAGGAGTGAGATTCTCGGTGGTTATATGCTAAGAACATATTTAACTTCATAAGTAACTGTCAGAACATTTTCTGGAATAGCTGTAGCATTTTGCATCCCCACCAGCTATGCAGGAGAGTTCCAGTTGTTCCACATCCTTGCCAGAACTTAGTATTATCACTATTTTTTCTTAAATTTTAGCGTATCTGATAAGTGTGCAGTTGTATCTTATCATACTTTTCATTTGCATTTTCACAGTGGCCAATAATTTTGAACATCTTTTCATGTGCTTATTTGCTATCCTTAGATGCTCTTTTATGAAGTGTCTGTTCATGTCCTTTGTGAACCCTTCCATTTTAAACTACAGAGATACTTCTTGGTCATATCCCTAGAAAAAATTTATAGGATATAAAATAATGGCTGGATTTGGCAATACATTTTAATTTCCTATGCTGTCAACTCATTTTCCTTTTATAAATTCAATAAATGGGCATTCAAAACCATTGAATAGGAATAAACATGTGAATAGAGGAGCTTTTCAACACATAGTTTTACTTCCTTCGAATGAAATGAGAACAGAATGAGATGGGAGATGCACTCTGGATAATGTAACTAAATGTGCAAAGAACAAAGTTTATGAGTAATAATGCAGTGATTGACACACAGCTGCCAACATAACTTTCGCATTCACATAAATTTATTCTCAATGCCTGCTTATTGAGGTGTCCCGATATATATTCCGTTGTTATTCATTATATTTATAGCTTTTTTTTTTACTAGCTTTGTTATTAGGAAAGCATTTTCATCATCTGAAGACACAGCTGCATATGAAACAATTTAGTGATGAACGCCTATGAGGCCACCTCTGCAGATTGCACTCTAGGTTTACTGTGTTTGTCCCACTGTCTCCTGGCTCCACCTGCTTTTGGAATGGCTCAGATTCATATCTAGAAAGTGCTACTCACCCAACCCATATCCAACCCTAGTCCACACTGAACTCATAAAATCCTGATGTGATTTCATGCTGGCAGGTTGTGCAGAGAAACTTTAAATTAAAACAGCATCAGAACTTCCAGGGTTTCCTTCCCTATCTTTACTGTGTTACTATTTGGCTTTTTGCTTGCAACAATATTTCCTAAAACTATGAGATTTTCAGAATTTCCATATAAATAAATAATGATACTAATGTTTTTGAAGCCAAATAAGAACAGGAAAAATGTTCACAAAATTGTGTCTTACCTACTAAAAATGCTAATATATTTTGAAAAACAGGCTGAGTTTTATGCTTAATGTGTTATTTATAAAGTATGAACATTAAAACAAAATACAAATTTACCTTCCATAGCTTTCATTCATTTTACAGATTTAAAAACTAAATGTACATTTATCACATACTATTTTTCCTTTGGCAAGTATGGGACAGTTATTAAGTATTATGTCTAAAAGATTCACAAATACCAGACAAATTTAATAAGGACTACTTAAATACCTTAAGTTATTTCATTTTGAATGCCACATTTCAATTTTCTGTGCCTGACGACCAATGCTGGCTCTCAAAACCAAGCAGAGAAAGACCAAGCCACTGAGCACACATGCTATATTTTAATTTCATTTATTAGATAATCTGCATCTTCATATTCTTAAATGTTAACAAATATATCAGAATGTGTGACCACAGTTAATCAAAATCCTTGGATGATGTCTAGTTAACTCTCTCCTTGACATAAAATATGCAAAATAACTGTACAGTATAATAAAAACACAAGAGACTCCTCATGATGGAAAAACTGCAACCACTATTCAGAATCCAGAAAGGAAGATAACCATGAGTATCAATTTTGAGATTTCTGAAAAGGCAGACAAGTAGATTTTTAGGAGGTCTGAAGCTTTAAAACCTCTATGGTACCACATGATGGTGATGATGATGATGATGATGGCGATGAGGATGATGGTGATGATGTTGGTGGTGGTGATGATGGTGGTGATGAAGATGATGGCGGTGGTGGTGATGATGGTGGTGATGAAGATGATGGCGGTGGTGGTGATGATGGTGGTGATGAAGATGATGGCGGTGGTGGTGATGATGGTAATGATGATGATGATGGTAGAGGTGGTGGTGGTTATTGCCTGGGGCTCACCTGTTCTGATACTAACTGTGAAGTTCCTACCACAGTGATGATGGCCATCTCTAGTCTCTCTTGGGGAGGACTCCATTTGCACATTAATGGCAGGATTTGGGAATGTTTAATGAGATCGATCATTAATTGAGTGCAAATGGCTAGATAGCACTTACTATACACCAGGCACTATTCTAAGTGCTTTCTGTATATTATCTCCTTCAATCCTCTCACTCCCTAGGAGGCAGGTGTCATTACTAATATCTTCCCCCCAGTTGCAAATGAGCAAACTAACATACAAAGGGTGAGATAATTTATTCAGGGTCCCAGAGCTAGGAAGGGGCAGAATTGGGATTCCAACCCAGGTTGTGTGACTTCAGAGTCCACAATCTTAACTCCATTCTGCCCCCCAGGAAGAGAGAAGAATAGAACACCTCAGAAGGACAGATTCAGGGTTTACAATGGTTGCACTGGAGAGAGAGAAGTCTCCCTAATGCCATCATCACAATAACACCCTCCTCTTGGCAAGCACTCTGATTCCTGTCAGTAGGAGACCCTTGAAGCAGCTGAGATGCCAAAATGGGAATGTGCCAAAGTGACAAGTCTGATTTCCAGGCAGATACACAGTCAATGTTTTAAGTAACTTATTTCAGACAGAATCCAGCAACTCAGCAGCTACTTGTGCTGCATTCTTTCTAATTACCATTGAACATTTGGTTCTCTCTAGACATTCTGCTGTCACCAAAAACACTGCTACTTCATGCATGAGGACTTGCTTAGCAAAATATTTTCAAAAAGAACAAGGACAGCTGTCAAAAATTATCATAACCTTTGCAATGTGAGGAATCATGAAATAAACTGTTTGGTATCTTCATGTGTGAAATGGAAACCAGGTATAATGCTTGGATATTTATCTTAAACCCCATGACACACAATAATTCCCTGCACACATCCCATATATGACTTTACGATGCTTATGAAATACACTCACTGGTGTTATTTCAGCACGCTCTCCACTACCACCATGGAGGGAAGATAAAGAGGTATTTTTATTTGCTCTTTCTCAAAAAAAGGTCATCAAAGTTCAAAGAGTTTAGAACATTAATCCAAAGTATTACTGACACATAATAAACTAGGTTCTAGACCAGTGCTCTTCTCTATACAGATGCTGTTCACTCGTTTATATGTAGGACATATTTCTCCATTTCCTGATGCAATGGTGCAAGAAAAGCTCTGTTCAGTGTGGATAGAGTCTTACATATATTTTAACTATGTAAAGTGTTATTTACATAGATAGATAGGTAGGTATCTATCCATACATCTAAATATATATATATGTGAGTGCAAATGTTTTTCTGTCAATATCATATATATATATGTTTTCTGCCAATTAACTTTACAGATATCTATACCTATATCTATATCTATATTCATATCTATATCTATAGTTTTTCTTCCTCTATCAGCTTTTTGGTGTGCATGAAAAAGAAACATACAAACATATAGCAATATATAAATAAATATTTGCATTCATATAATTATTCTTACAATTACTGTGTTTGAATTAATGACATGCATGGCTCTGGACCAGTTGTTCAAATAAGCACTTCCTGACGATCATTTTCTTTGGAAACAATTGCCACTTTGGGAACAAAAAAAGGGATTGGATTAGGAGTTGGACTGCATTCTCGGCTTTCATGCTGATCTCAGGAAAGTCTTGATTCAGGGTTCAAGGGTAGACAAGGTGCAGGGGAAGGAGGTAAAACTGTAGGCTCTACAAGCATCAAATGACTAAAACACCACCTGGCTTAGTCTGCCAGGATTGCTCTCACAAATGCCACAGATTGGCACAGACCACAGGAATTTACTGGCTCACACATTTGGAGGCCAGAAGTCCAGCATCAAGGTCTTAGCTTTCTCTAAACGCCTCCTGGCCATCCACAACTCAGCCTTTGCCTCTGTCACATGGCCGTCTCTCTCCCCTTCTGTCTGACCATGTCCACACTTCCTCTGCTTATAGGGACCCCAGTCGTGTTGGATTAGGCCTACCCTGATTCAGTCTGGTCTCCAGTTCACTAATAACAGCTCCAAATCTCCTATTTATAAACGAGTTCACACTCACAGATCGGGGCTTAGAACTTGAACGTGCCTTTATAGGGGCATGAGCCAATCTACACCACCACCTCCCTGGACTGTTACAGGCTACACTTCTGAGAGGTCAGAAATTTGAGATCAAACCATACAGAAACCTCTCCTCTTTAAACGAATGTGAAAATCTCTGATCTTTTAGAACCCACAATGTTGTTATATATATATATATATATATATTTATTTATTTTCTTTTTGGCATGGGCAGGCTCTGGGAATTGAACCCGGGACTCCAGCTTGGCAGGTGAGAATTCTTGCCACTGAGTCACCATTGCACCACCCGGTAATTTATTTTTTTAAAAAGAACATTAATGTTAAACTTTACTGCAATCTTATAGAGAATAGTATCTTCACTTTCTACACATTTGTGCAAAACACAAAAAAGTGAAATACTGCTGTCTTAATAATGGAGCTGGAGATCTGTCTAAAGTCATTCATACCTATCTACAATTTATATACGCAAGCAAGACTTTGACAAGACTTATTGCTCTATTTAGTTTAATTTCAGTTAACTGTAAGCACTCAATAGAAATAAAATTCTTTTTTCTGACTCTGAAAATGGAGGAAGGCTTTTTGTTACATAATCAATTGGTCTCAGATGGGTAAAGAGAAAGACATGTCTTTCTTGGAAACAAATATCTTCTGAAGATGAAATGTATCAATAGCGATCACTGCAATCATTTTATTTGATGATTTTGATGCAAAATCATGATTTATTTGATGATGTAAGGAGGGAGCTTCCAGTGGGAATAACTGTATGTCTATTATAACATATGCATGCTATTCGAAAGAAAAAATAATGACATGAAATAAATAAAAGTAATTTTCAAAGAGATGCTGCCACCTTTTGGTTGCTCTTTGATGAAACTTTGCTTTTTACGTACTCATTTTTGAAAGTTTGCATAGTGCACAAGAAATGCACAATGAAAGCAATGTGAAACCTATTAAAATAATAAGCAATTCCATTATGTCAGTATTTCATATTTGGATGGCTTCAACTATTTCTGCTAGATACCAGAAAAAAACTGATCGCTATGAACTATTTTTTTCCAAATGTTAATTTAGCAGTAGAAAATATCTATTTTACAAAGGAAGAAATGCCCCATGTTTTACTGACATCAGACATATGAATGCTATGCTTATGGTATCAATCAAGGTGATAAAAATAATTTTTATTGTATCGAAGAATAGAAAAGAAGACTTACACTTCAGTTCTTGGTATCCTGTTAAGACTCTGGGTCTCACTCCCTTAAGAGATTGATTATTTTTCATATTTGTGACTTTCTAATCTCACTCCCTAATATATATTAAGGATCAATTTTCTCTTCTCTGCTTTCCTTATAAACTTTTTAAACTTTCTTTCCTTGCTCAGGAGTAAATGTACATACAGGCTGAAAGAACAGATCCACCTACGGAAATAATTCACCGACTATTTATGGCAGTTGCTGCCTGATCAAAAATTATAATACAAATGGGTCCTGGGTTTTTACTAAGAAACTTAACTGAATCTGACTAGTTATTAGAAATCTTTTTTGAATCAAATGCTTATTCTTCTTATTTACTGAAATATTTCAACTAATTGAAATATTAATCATGGTTTCCTAAATGCCAAGTATTTTACTTTCAAAATATGGCAATTGTCTAAGAAAAATGCGGTGGCATTGCTCGTACTTAGTTTTCTTTCCATTCTCTTTAAAATATCTGTTTTTTAACTTGAAACAGCAACTAAAGTTTCTTATTTTCCAAAACGCACGTGCATCCCAAAGGAATAATACTCAACCCTTGGAGCCACAGCTAATTCCAACGGGCTCAAGGAAACTGAGATTTAATCCAGTTTTTCATACAAGCATTGACCTTGGAGTGTCCTTGAGTAGGTTGGCGCTCCCTGTATCAGGTAGGACCATCACTGTCCTCGATGTTGCATGACAGTGTTAGGGACCCTTTAATTGCACTTTGGCAGGTGAATGCTCAAGACCATCTCTGGGATATTTGCAAACTTCAGGAGTCCAGATTGGTGACAGGCTGAGTGCATTTCTCCTGCCCCAAGCAGACCAACTATGAAACTCAGACTTTTCCTTACTTTGGCTACAAAAAATCACCTGAGTTCTGACTCTGGCAGTCCTTGCTGAAGACTGAGGAGGGTCGGGACAAACAGAACCTCTTCCCCAGCTCCTTAGCCTCTCCTGCACCTGCTCCTTGCCCCTCAATTCCAATGGCCTCCAGAGACAGACCCTCCTCTCCCCAAGAGGAATCATGTGGCTGGTAGTATCTTCGGGTCATTTCCTCTGTCATTTTAACAATTCCTTTCCTTTCCTCACTCCATATCATGCTTTGTTTCTCTCCCTTATTAACTCACAGACTCAATAACCTTTATCATGTTTACTCTGAATTGAGAGTGCTAGATTGACTATGGATTATCGAGCTCCCCAAATGTCTTCTGTCTGTTTCTCCTTCCTCACCTGGAACGAAGTCACCTTGGATATTCTGTTAAGACTACTTTTCAAGTTTATCTACTATTGTTGACTTCGTAAGACATGAAAAAAGTAGTCGGGGCTATGGATAATGGATACATATGTGCATTAATCTCAGGACAATCAAGGTCCAGCTGCCTTTCTGCTCTGGAAGATACACTTTCTGCGTCCTTATTGCCAAACAGGTCATGGTCAGGACTGCCACACGGACAGCACATGTAGTTTGCATCCTAAGAATGATGAAGTTTTTATTGTGCAATTTCTTCATGGGACTAGAGCAACGAGGCCCAGGAGGCATAGACGTGAGAGGTCCTGGGAAAATAGCCACTACTTATTTTGCATTTCATCAGAAAATGCATTTAGTGTTTTCAGAGCTCCCCCACCACCAAGTTAAGAATCCTGATGCAAAAATACTATTCACGTATAGGATAAATTTGGGAGATGTCTATGTAACAAGCAAAGGCAATTCCCTCACTATTACAACTAGAGGAAACTGATCACAAATAGAAGACTTTTTCTGTTTGCTATGTTCCAAAAGCCCTCTACTCTGCTAATTACTTTGAATTATAAATTTATTTTCCCATAGAAATAAGGTTTATATGATCATTACTTCCAAGTTCCACTCATATTACTTTACTATTGTATCTAAGTGCATTACTTGGACTATTCTAACCTGAAAATATGGCAAAAGCTCTAAAATGCTGGGGATGTGGATTCAGAACAGGTCTGGATTCCACTCTCAGGGGAGCAGAAGGAGAGCAAAATGCCCTGAATGTTGACTGCATGATGTATTCACAGCATTCAGATGTTTGCATCATGATCTCATTTAATCCTCTTTAATCCACATAAACAGAGTTGGGTAGTACAGATAGTACAGAGTTAGGAGTCCAAGCCCCAGAGAAGTCATGTGACATGGTAAAGGACATACCTGGATTACCCCATTTGGTTGGGAATCAGACTTTCCCGTGTCTATCTTCAAACTGGAAATTCCATACATTTCAAAAGAGCACATTCTCCCTTGGAGATTCTCATTGTTTTCCATTATTTACTCAACTGCTCTTTTGAGTGCTAGGCTAGATGCTCCCAATGCAAAGGTGGGCAAAGGAAATGTGACTTTTGCATCAATGATACTTTTTGGTCTACTGGGAGAGGTGGATGCAATCACACAACTATGTAAGTAGAAATTATGATGGGAGGGGAATAGGGCATTTTGAGCCTGGCTAATGGTAGTGGTGGTGGCAACCATGTTAGACTGGGAGATCAGAGAAGCCCACTTTGAGGAAGCATCACTTAAGTTGAGAAAGGAAGGACAAGAAGCCTTTTATGAAGCAAAGGATCATGGGTAAGGTAGATGAGACAGTGTACTCAAAGGCCCTGAGGCAGAAAGTGCAATACACATTTCAAAGAAATGAAAGACCTACTAAGGATTAAAGATGGAAGGAGGGAACAGCAAGGGGGCAGTTTTTAGAAATAGGCACAGGTTAGATAAGTAACTTGAAAGGGAAGGAGAATTTTATATTAGGAAGTAAAAGATAAGTGATCCCCACAGGCTCTGGATCCTGGGCTGTATGGTTTGGCCATTGATATACGTGTGAATCATCCATAAATACATGTTCTGTTTTCTTTTTAATACAGTCAGAAGTAACCTATAAACCGAGCAAGACGAATTAAAGATATACCTGCATATCATTACGGGGAAATGGTTTTGTGCTAAATTGTGTTATTTTTTCAGCAAATCTATACTTTTTTTTTTTAACCCCTCCCTGACACAGGGCATAGACTTCCTTGCCCTACAGACTTTGGGCTGGGTTGTTGGAGCCTGTGATGGCATCATCAGGTGTTCTGAAAGGCCACCTGAGAAGCACATGCTCCTTCACCCTAGGTCAGAATGACCACACGTGGAGCTGCTCTGAACCCTGCCTGCAGCTTGAGGCCAAGCCAGCTGAACCCCAGCTCAGGAGGGATGTGCAGGAGTGCAGAGGTGCAAATAATGGCTTGCTATTAGAAGCCACACAGTTTGGGGGTGAGGGGTATTGTGCAGTTTTATTGCAACAATGACTAATATATATTTGTAATATCAAAACCTACCCTCACTTTCACACCCACAATACTCCCATACCCCACCCTACACCGACACGCACCACCTGCTCTCTACTTCACATCTGCATCAGGTTTAACTACAACCCAAAGAAACTGGGAAATGATGACTTGGATCCTAACCCAGCGGTGAAGCCCAAGCATTAACTTTAACAACATTGGAAGATGGACAGGTAGGTGGTGATTACGACACTGAATTAAAACCAGGCTGCTGGAGATGCAAGGGTAGTTTGGTTGTAGAATTCTCAACTGCCATGCAGGAGACCTGGGTTCAATTCCTGTTCAATGCACTTCCCAAACAAACAAAAAAATAGTAAACAAATTCAACAAATGGGGCTGCAATAAGGGCATACTCACATGGAAAAAGAATGAAATGTGACCCCCACATGAGGCATACAAAACAAATAGGCCACTGCTGCTGAATGCTTGGCTCCAGGCTTTATTATAAACTCACTAAATGGAGATTATCAGTTTTTTTGCCAATTTATTTTATTCCAAAGAAAAAGTAGAATACCAGCAGAAGGCAATGGCAAGAAGAACTGCCTCGATTAGCTACCAAATACATGATCTCAGTTTCTGGCTTAAAGAAGCCATGGTCTTTCCTAGCACATTTCATTCTTTACAGCCAGTAAGAGGCTGGCACTTAAGGCATTACATTTCTCCTGTGCTGGGGGACTTTTATGTTGCGATAATGCATCCCACGTCCTAAGGGGCTTTTTGAAACAAATCCTTTCACCAGGAAGTATTACCACATAGATTCTAGGATGAGTTGGAAGAGTATAGAAGAGAAAGAAAATTGCATTGACATATTGGCCACTGTGTTCATTGCTAAACCAGTCTAAAATATGGATGTGACTTTTTAAAGTATATCTTATGACTCTTCAGTTTTATCATATGATAAGAATATTAATGCATTCAAAATGAAGAGTTCATGAAATCTGGAGTCCTTTCTACTCTGCAGGGAGTTCTTATTACAGAAAAAATTATATTTCTCCTTCTTAGATATATGGGTTCACAGAATTTTAGAGCAGGAAAAGGCTCTGGAAATTCTCTAATCCAGAGTATCTCAAACTCATTTGGGTGATGAATGACTTTGAGAATCTAGTGAAACCTATTAAGTATTTCCCCAGAAGAAAAATTCAAATCAAAATTTGGCATATTGAGGGAGTTCAGCCCCTTTTGAATCCATCCATGGAGACCCTATAAGTTCATGGTCTCGTCCATATGATAGATAAGAACTATTGTTCCCGCCTTGTTCATAGACTTCCCCAGTGGCTCACAGGCTTAGTGGCAGCCCAGAACACGGTGAGAGGAGGGGTCACTGCCAGAGTACTCTCTATGCCATCAAATGCTTATGGTTTACTTCCTAATTTTTGTTATGAAAATTCAAACATTGATAATTGTAGAGAGAGAACCTTAATAAGTTTCCATGTATCTATCAAATGGCTTCCATAACTGTCAGTATTTGGCCATTTTGTGTCACCTATCACTCCCCACACTCTGGCTGAAGTATTTTTTTTTTAGTGTTTTTTTTAAATTTATTAATTAAAAAAAATTAACAACAAACAAGAACAGTAACATATCATTCCATTCTACAAATATAATCAGTAGTTCTTAATATCATCACATAGTTGCATATTCATCATTTCTCAGAACATTGCATTGATTTAGAAAAAGAAATAAAAAGACAACAGAAAAAGAAATAAAACAATAGCAGAAAAAAAAAAGATTATACATACCAAACCCCTTGCCCCTCGCTTTCATTTATCACTAACATTTCAAACTAAATAAAGACATTATGCCATCTCACCCATGAACACTGCAGTGTGCATGACCAAGTGCAAGCCAGAAGAACATATTTACTTTGCTTATTATATCTCTTAAGTCCCTTACTAATTTTCCATCTCGAACTCCCTTTTTATTGCTCTATTTTAAAAAAGGAGTATTTTGTTTCTTATTTCTTTCTGGGTTTGACAAATTACTTCCTATACGGCTTATTTTAATTTAATTTCTAATTTCTAAATTAAAGTGTCTAACTTTAATTTAATTTCTTCTCTTACCTCATGTTTGTCTGGGAGTTGGCTAGGTGATCTCTATTTTTTGCTCTATTCTTTTTTATTTTTTTGGTATGCTGTATGGCGGAGTCACATTTCATTCTTTTTTTCCATGTGAGTATCCCCTTATTGCAGCACCATTTGTTGAATTTTCATTTGGTTGTTTTTTTGTTTGTTTGCTTGCTTGTTTGGAAGTGCATGGACAGGGAATCGAACCTGGGTCTCCCGCATGGCAGGTGAGAATCCTACCACTGAATTACCCTTGCATCTCTCTATTCTCTTCTAATAAAATGGGATCACTGGGCAGGACATGGCGGCTCAGCAGGCAGAGTTCTCACCTGCCCTGCCAGAGACCAGGGTTCGGTTCCCAGTGCCTGCCCATGTGAGAAAAAAGGGAGCACTGAGGAGAGTGCGATCAATGAAAGACATATTTTTGTTTTTCTGGACAGAAATTTCCTCATCTCTGTAACAATATGGAGTGTTTCATTGTTTTGCTGATTTTTCCTCAGCTAAGGAACTGAGCTTTCTGACAGCATGTCCCTCCTTTTCCTATATATGTTCTTCCTATTCTGAAGAATAGGTAGGCTGTAATAAAATATATTCCATATCTCACACCAAGACTGTATGTGTGGAAGCATCTAATGCAGTAGCTAACATACAACAAGCTCTTAAATGTTAGCTGAATCAAAATACATCTCTCTTCTCACTCAGAAGAACTGTATGTCATTCATTTTCTGGATTGAAGTACACAAAATTATCTATGACCCACAATAATATAAACTAAGATCATTTTGTACTGGGAAAGAAATATGAACAGCCCTTCCTGTTCATTGGCACAGACAATCTTAACTCCTGGAGAATTTTATGATTATCTAGTACATAAATGCTGATAATCAAAACCACAAAATGACAACAACAAAACTATCAGTCAGAAGGCTGAAAACCTCAGTAAACAATTCAGTGGTATAAAGTCAATATTTTAGCTGGTTCACATTTTATGGTTGCAGGAAAAATGAACACTCTGTGTAATGACCAACTGCTTGTCATCACATGCATTGATTAGCTTTTGACTCCAATAGCTACATATTCTAAGATATATATTGAATAGCAGGCTGTGAAAGACACAATGTTTAAATGCATCCCAGAGTTAATTATGGTTTTATTTGGTGAACTTAAATTGAATTGATTTTTTTTTTTTTTTTTGGTACACTCTCAGGTAGAGTCAAAATCAGTGACTTGGAGAAAAATAAGGATTGTTACTATTACTAAATAGATAAAACCTAATGAACCCTGATCTAAAGAATGCATTTTGCAGAATATAAGCACATCAGCTGTCAGCACCTCTTATTTTGCAATTAATCAGCCACTGCCTTGTAATATCTCTTTTATTGAATTTTTTCATTGCTTAACATTTTGTGCTTTCCAAGCACATTTCTAAACTCCATAAAAGCAGAGAGTACTAGCAGATTCCCTTAAGTATGAATTCTTACCCTGGCTGGCTTGTAAAAAATTGTCATTAAGCAATACTGTCATTAAGTTGAGCTAACACTAGTTGAAAGGGCACCTTCTTGTTCTCAACAGGTTTACTTTGAATCCCTCAACCTCTCAACAGCCGTTCCTGAGAGGTGATGGGGAGACCCAGAGTTTCAGGTGCTCTGAGCACAAGGCAGGAGTCTCCAAGATTAATTGACTTTCTCTAAATAAGATCCCCACTGCCCCAAGAAGCGTGAGGAGGACGTGCGAACCCTGTGGGCTTCAGGCCAGACCTCCCCTTCCCCACTGCTGCCTTGCCAAAGGAAAATGACTGTCAGATCTACCTCCAGACCAGCCACCTTGTAGGCCACAAGCAGAAGGCACTAAAGCTTTGCTCCAAATCCTTAGAGGCCCCTGTAACACAACAGAAAAGTCCCTGGCCTTCTGAGAGTTCAATCCAATCCAACTGCTACTGCATCTAGTGCTGCAAAGCATTTTTCTAGGTACTGGTCATACGGTGGTGGACAAATTAAGACCTTTCCTCAAGGAAACCCCAGTCCTGTGAGGGAAACAGTAGCCTCCATAATTTATAGCTTTGGTATAAGTAGCTTGGGTTTGGAGGTAGAAAATTGCTCAAGGTATTTACTATCAGCTGCTCTGGTGGTGGGATCTAAGCATTGGCCAGTGACAGCTACTGTGGCATGTGATAGAGACCATTCATGTCTGTGTATTACTTACAAATGAAAAACCTGTTATATGTATATAAAGATGAGACTATAAAAAAAAAGGGGCTTCCACACCTTCCATGCCAACAATCTCTGGCTCATCACAGCCATTTATCTGGAGACACTTAGGTATAACCTCTCTGTACTTTCTCTCCCTGGTCACATCAGTCACCACAAAAAGCCCAGTACCAGGACACACATCAGCTGCTAAACCATCATCCCAACAGGACTTCGTACATCACACATCCTCTTTTCTAAGTACATTTTCCATCCCCCCAATTCCTGAAATCCCTCCATTGTATACTCTTCTACTGTGTCTTCATGGGAGGTCATTATTCCAAAGAAGTTTATGAAGGCAAATGTCTTGAAAAAAGAGGAACTTGAAATACAGGTAGGAATTTTAAGGCCAGAAATGAGGCAAAGTGAATTTCACACAAAGGGAATACAATGGATAGAGTACTGGAAACGTGAAGGCATGCGTCAGCATTATGTTTTGCAATTTAACAACTAATATGAACTCTAAAGAAAGTTTTCGTACTAGGTCACAGTTTATGAAAATTTAATTGACATGTAGACTATTATAGTCATGGGAGAAACAGTATCAGTAAATTAAACTGTATATAACAACAGAAATTCATCTAAAAATTGCAGTGAGAAAATAGTGATGACTTGGTAGGGTGTCAGGTTTAAGGGTCTCTGGGCAGCTTGAATTTGCCCCCTCAGCAATTATATCAAGACAACTGGAAACATATGCCAGGCAGCAGACCTCCATTTATCATAGCTTCTTCTAGCTCTGTTTTTCATATTTAATAAGAATTAAAAGCCTTAGGTTCTTTGCGTAATCTGCTCTGTGGTCATATTATTACTTTAACCTTTGGTTTTTAGCTTTTATTTTGAACAAACTTCATGATCTGGCAAGTATATGGTTATAAGCTTTCCAAAATAAATAAATAAATAAATGCATCTTTATTAGAGATTGAAGTGGCACAAGGAAATTCTTTATGATACTGTTTGGATTGGAAAGCAACAGTTCTATGCAGGTTTATTAACCTGACACAAACCTGACACAGCTTTAGTCAGGAGAGTGCAAATGCAAAGAGCGTTCACTCAAAGGCTAGGCAAGTCAGAGAGAGTTGAAAAACTCAGAGTATTTTGCAACGACGTGGGGCATTACACTGATGTCTATAATCTAGTTTATACATGCCTTGGGCATACCTGGTATGATTATTTATGGAATGATGAGGGCATGATAATGAACAGCAAGTAAAAAAGCATCTAAAGCTAAGTCAGTTCTCCTTCACCTCCATTTCAAATCCCTGGTGTTGGGAGAAGGAGCCAAACAGAAAAATCATTCACAGAGAAAAGCTGCATGTATTTTATCAAACGGGTATTCCATTTAAACAACAATATTATTGTATGCATACTGAAACACAATTATCATCACACAAAAGACGTGAATGAGAATGCCGAAGTATTCTTATGCTTAAAATTGACATTTGCTGGAAGGTAAACACACTTTGGTCACTATTTGTAATGTTTCCATGTGACTCGATGCACAAGGTGTAAGGAGAATGCTGGATCCCCATCCCTGCATCTCCAACCCCCAAATCAAGGCCTTGGATGAGTTCATGGGTAGGCGCATCATTCTTATTATGGTTATTATTTTGATTAGCCTTAGAGAATAAAAAAAAAAATTCTCTGATCACTATTAATCACGAAAGCAAGTCACTTCAGTAGTTAAAATGCACATTTTCTTTTAACATTTTTTATTGTGAAATATATATACAAAAAGCAGTGAATTTCAAAATACATTTTTTTTTTCATGGGCAGGCACTGGGAATCAAACCCAGGTCTCCGGCACGACAGGCGAGAACTTTGCCTGCTGAGCCACCATGACCCGCCCTCAAAATATATTTTAACAAGTAAGTATAGAACTGGTAGGGGTTACAGTTCCACATTTTCAGGTTTTTCTTTCTAGCAACTCCAAGACACTGGAGACTAAAAGAAATATCAATATAATGATTCAGCAGTCATATTCATTTGTTAAATCCTATCTTCACTGTTATAACTCCTCCTTCTCCTTTGATCCTTCTCCAAATCTTTACGGGTATTTCTAATTCTAACCTTTTCATGTTAGAAAGGGGTGTCAAATATATATTGGGATAGAGTGCAGCGCAATGGGGGCTCAGTGGCAGAATTCTCTCCTGCCATGCCGGAGTCCCAGGTTCAATTCCCTGAGACCATGCCAAAAAGAAAAAAAAAAAGGCAACAAAAGAGGTCCGCTTTAGGCATAACTATAGGTAGGCTAAACTTTTCTACTACACAAATAAACTTCACAAGAGCAAGCCTCAAGATCAAGGGTTTCGGGGTCCCTAATGCTTGAGACAGTATCAGGGGTTTCCTCGATGGTAAAGTTAGACAATTCCTTATTTCTTCTCCAGGCCTTCAAGGGATTTTGCCAATAGTTTTAAATTATTTATCCAGCATGCTCTGGGATGTATATGGGTATTGCATTAAGCTATACAGAATTAGAAACTCTTGTTCCCATATTGGGCCTATGTGCTTGGGTTGTTTAAATGAGCTATCCAGACAGGTTGCATTTGATTATGTGACACAGCAAATTTTGGTTTTGGACAAAATAAACCTCTCTGCCTTTGGTTTCATATGTAGGTGAAGTTCTAAAATACAGACAGTGTCATCCTTTACCCTGTATTCTGATTTACCTTAGTCCTGACCAGACCTGCTTCATTCTTATATCTAACTGAATACTGATCTCTTTTTCGGTTTCTTTAATAGTTGTTGTATGTGGCAATGGTGGTTTTCAGAGCTGCAGAATGCCAACTCTAAGTCTTAGGTGTCACAGGTACCCAAAGTTCCAGGGAAACACCAGGTCATATATATATAACACAGCATCTCAAAATCTAGAAATAAAATTTACAGGTCTACTCTAAATGTGACTGCTATAAGCACTTACATTTCCTCAATTTTCTAAGTATTTTCCATCCTTCCATATTCAATCTATCTGTATTCTTGGGTCTAACATGAGTCTCTTGTAGGTAGCATATAGCTAGATCATATTTCTTAATCCATTCTGCCAATGTGTCTCTTTTAATTGGTGAATTTAGTCCATTAACGCTGAAAATTATTACTGTAAAGGCATTTCTTAAATCTACTATCTTTTTTTTTTTTTTTTTGTAAGATCTATATATTCTTTTCCCTCTCTCTTGCTTTTTACACTTTAAGTTGCCCCTACTGGTACTTTTCAATTCTGTGCCTTCCTTCAGACTTCCTTCTCCTGTATTTTTATTTTCAGCTGATAGAATTCCCTTTAGTATTTCTTTAGACAAACTCTCTCAGCCTTTGTCAGTGAAAATTCTAATCTGTCCCTCACTTTTTTTGTTTTGTTTTTTTTTTTGCATGGGTAGGCACCCGGAAGTTCCTTACTTTTGAAGTATAGCTTAGCTGGATAAAAATTCTTGCTTGGGAGTCTTTTTATTTCAGCATCTTAAATTTATCATACCAGACTCCTTCTTGCCTCCATGCTGCCTGTGGAGTAGACCAAACTCAGTCTTATGTGGTTTCCCTTGTATGTGGTGAGTGACTTCTCTCTTAATGCTTTCAGGACTTTCTGCTTCTCTTCAACGTCTGACAGACTGATTAGTATGTGTCTTGGAGTAGCTCTTTCCTAATTTATCTATTGGGGGTTTGCTAGGGCTTCTTTGATTGCTTATTTGTCCTTTATAATGGTTGGGAAATTTTCCCCTACTATTTCCTCCACTCATTTTCCTAGCCCTTTACTCTTCTCTTCTCCTTCTGGAACACTGATGATTTTTATACTTGTGCACTTTGTGTTGTCCGTCATTTCCCTGAGAAGATCCAATTCCAAATTTCCCATCTTTTTGCCATTTTTTCTTTTGTGTGCTTGAATTTGATTGTCCTGTCCTCTACTTCACTTACTCTTCCATCTGCCCCTTCAAATCTGTGGTTGTGTATTGCTAGTATTAATTCAGCCTACAGATATTTCATCTCTGTGAGATCTGTTATTTTTAATTTATTCTTTCAAATTCTTCTTTACGCTCTTCTAATGTCTTCTTGCTGCCCTTTAAATCATCAGACAACACATTAAAAATATATAGGAGATTTGTATGAACATTTTTGATTAGTTATTCTAAATTGTGTGTGGGCACAGGGGCATGGCACAAGCATGTGGGTGTGTGGGGTATGGCAGTGCAGGGCACTGTGTGACTTGCTTCCTCATCCCCACCTCTCCGTCTGTGTACCTGTGAGGGCTCTGGGCTCCACAGGGAAGGGGGAGCCGTAGGTTCTGTGCACTAGTTGGATAATCTCTGTGTGCAGGTGTTCTAGTTTGCTAGCGATGGAATGCAATATACCAGAAACAGAACGGCTTTTAAAGGGGGAATTTAATAAGTTGCTAGTTTACAATTCTAACACCGAGAAAATGTCCCAGTTAAAGCAAGTCTATAGAAATGTCCCATTCAAAGGCATCCAGGGAAAGATACCTTGGTTCAAGAAGGCTGATAAAGTTCAGGGTTTCTCTCTCAAGTGAGAAGGCACATGGCGAACACAGTCAGGGTTCCTCTCTCATCTGGAAAGGCACATGGTGAACATGGCATCATCTGCTAGCTTCTTCTCCTGGCTTCCTATTTCATGAAGCTCCCCGGGAGGTATTTTCCTTCTTCATCTCCAAAAGTTGTTGGTTGGTCGACTCTACTTCTCATGGCTGGGTCGTTCTGCTTTGCTCTCTCTGAATCTTTCATTCTCCAAAATGTTTCCTCTTTTATAGAGCTTCAGAAACTAATCAAGTCCCACCCAAATGGGTGGAGAAACATCTCCCCAATTCAGCTTAACAACCACTCTTGATTGGGATACATCTCCAGGGAGATTATCTAATTACAGATTTAAACCTATAGTATTGAATAGGAATTATTCTGCCATTACAAATTGGATTTTTGATTAAAACATGGCTTTTCTATGGTCCACATATCCTTTCAAACCAGCATAGCAGGGAAAGAAAGTTTTCTGCCTTCCAGGTTCTCCAAGGGAACTCCCAGCTGAAGAGCTGAGGGGCCTGATTTCCCAAGCTAGCAGTGGGGACAGGCATTTTCCTCAGTGCCACACCTCTTGTCCCTAGTGGAGTTACGACTAGGCAAACTCACTCCATTCTCTCTGTCCCAATTCTCCTGCTTTTTCATCCAGAACTTCCCTAATATAGAGTGACCCTCTCAGGTCACTCGCATCCTGGAACTGCTATGTTGGTTGCTTTTCTGCCACTTCTCCAGTTGTTCCATGGAGCAGGGGTGAACTCAGCCTATCCTATACCACCATCTTCCTGTAAGTCTCCATTCTCTTTGAACAGTCAAAATTCCAAAACATATATAAACTTCAGTCATGTTCCTGCCCCTGTTAGGGCTTGCACTAGTTGGGAAGTCTCCAGTAATCAAGTGGGTAGCATGCTGAGCTTCTAACCCATTTTCCTGTCCTGGGATTCTTTTCCTTCACACCCTGAGCTTGATGGCTGGAGCCTCACACTCCTCTGGTCAAGATGGGACCCTCAGATTGGTAAGTGCTGAGGATGGGGGAGTCTTCCTTGAGAAGCAGTGTTGTGACCCCAATTCATGCTCTCTGGTTGGGTGGCTGCTTAGAGCTGACACTTTCTCTTGGGTGATCATTGCATAAAGTTTCCTTGAGATCCACCGCCACCCCAGGACCATCTGACCCTACTCCCTAAGCATGGTTCCTGGACAATGCCTCACCTCTGTTCCTACCCAAGCTCAGTTTCAGCATCTAACTGTGCCCCTCCAATTCCTTTGTTGAAGTTCCACATTTGGCCAGTGTTTTCATTTGCTATCACTGATAAAATACAATGTACCAAAAATGTACTGGCTTTTAACTATGGGAATTAATTAGCTTACAAGTTTATAGTTCTAAGGTCATGAACTATAACCTAAATTAAGGCATCAACACCCTCCAGACAGGCTATGGTGAGTTTGGGTTCCTCTGTCACATAGCAAGGCACATCATGACATCTGCTGTCCTTCTCTCCTGGGTTTCATTGCTTCCAGCTTCTGGCTTTAGTGGCTTCCTCCCTGAGGTTAGCTTCTGTCTCTCTCAGCTTCTCTGGGGCTTTTTCTGTGCATTTTATCCTCTTATAAAGGATTCCAGGAAGAAAATTAAGACCCACCTTGAATGCAGGGTAGGGAGGTTCACATCTCAATCAAAATAATCTAATCAAAGGTTCCATCCATAACAGGTCTACACCCACAAGAATAGATTAACAGAATATGATCTTTTCTGAGGTACATACAGCTTCAAACCATCACAACCCTCTTTTTGCCTTGTGGTCCCAAGAATGAGCTTTCCTCCTGTGACCCTCTGCTTGGCTGCATGGAGGCCTGCTGTAAGCCTGAGCCATCATATAAACTGGGGCCACATATTTCTGTGAAAAGGAGCTGATGCTTCTATGACAACTTGGTTGAATGCTATAGAAAGGCGTTGTCAAACATTGCTGAATTATACGTGAAAATGAAAATGGGAAAAGGTGGAAAGAATCATAAAAAATAAGCTAAGTCTCTGTATTCACATTGCTTTACAAGTGACTCTAAATCTCCCACCTCTTGAAAGAAACCAAAGTTGGAAATGGCAGAGGCTGTTTCACGGGTGCAGTATATACATGACAGATGGGGAGAAAATGCAAACAGTAGGCTTACATACAAAGAAGGGTGGGCTCCTAGGCAGAAAGCTGGTAAATAAATATCAGAAGAAAATGCTTAGTAGTTGAATGTCTCATTTATGATCTGCTTCTTGAACCTACTTTTTTCAATTGATTGACCATCTACCTACCAATTCTGATTTTATTACAATAGAATGCTTCCATTTTGTCTTATTATTCCCTTCCCTAAACTTTAGAATTAAAAAAACAAACCAAACTTGAGGCAAAGAAGAAAAAACAAAGCTCTCTCTTCAATTTGGCTTTTCCCATGCCTGTCTTTCATTTCACACTCAAAATTCTAAATATATTGGTCTACTTATATCTCCATGTTTGTGCTTCAAAATCTTTCAGAGAGGCACTATGGGCCAATTTCCATACAGATAACTAATAACCCCAAATTACGAAACTTGGCAGCTCCTCGCCATGTTCTTTCATTTGGTTGCCTGTTCTTTCTGTGGTTCTGCTGCCACCTGGGTCTTTTTACATTGATTATTTTTTCCTTCTTCTTCAAGGCTATCATATCTGTGTCCAACCCAAGAGTCTCCACTTTAGTCTCCTTCTTCTCTTCTTAATGCTCACAACTCCTTGATTCAAGTCTGTTATTTCAACTCATACTCATGGGTCATGCTAATGGCTTCTGTGTGCCATCTGCTGACAGCATCCTACTTGGAGATCAATAAATTCTTGGAGAATAAATGACTAACTTCCATGTGTACATCATTAGCCTTAATCCCTCTCTATGCTCCAAATCTAAACACTAGGAAGCTCTGACAGCACAGAGGCCACCGGTTTGAGCCACAGGATCACTGGTTAGATTCAAATCCTGCCTCCAGTACTAGCAAGTTGTGTGATTAGGGAAAGTTACCGAATGGTCCTAAGACTCTACTGCTTTATCTATAATAGAGATGAAAATAAATAAATAAAGCCAACCTCACAATGTTATTGCAAATTAAAATAGTATAATGCAAATCAAAGCTTAGTAAATTGCCTGGCATAGCAAGCCTTCCATACATGACAACATTACTTGCTTGCTATATATATCCTCACTAACCTCTCCCCAAAACTTCAAATTTCTCCAAAACTTAAACCATTTCCTTCTACTCACAAAGCGTTTCTCCTCCTCTGTGTCCTATTTCAGTTAACAACTGGTATAGCTACTGAGGCTAGTAGTGAATTACTGAGTCATTTTCTACTTCCTCATCAACCTTTACATTCAGTTAAGTTGCCAAGCCCTGCTCACCGTACCCCATTCCCCACCAGTGTAGAAATTAAATCTTAAAACTGAGCCGTGGCTTTGTTTTCACACCACCACTGACCTAGCTTGGTTCCTCATCATCTTTCAACTGGACTACAGTCATAAGACCCTACCTGGGTTATTGTATATGGACTGTCATGAGGAGGGCTTGCCCATTATATCTCCTTTGTCTCTAATGCATCCTTCAAACGTTGCCAATATGTTGATACAGAATAATGTCTTTAAATGGCTCAGCAAGTTTCAATGGATCTTTAATCCCTTAAAGAATCAAGTCCAGGCTTCCAAGCACTGAATGAGCTGAACTTGACTCACTCACCTTTCCAATCTTATCTTCCAATGCAAGCCCTTCAGGTTCATGCAGAAGACTGATGGTCACCTGTACAAGGCACATTCTCTCACATTTCCAGACCAGTAGTTATGTTCCCTTAGAGTGGAATAAAAAAGCCCCACTTGTATTTCAAGGTCT